>WNWK01044168.1:0-15204 GCA_009830355.1 Cherax destructor | reverse complement strand
AGGTTTTAAAAAGGGACCCCAATGGAAATAAATCCCGTTGATTTTTTGGGTTTCCTTGGTTCTCTTCACTTATGCTGCTATGTATGATAAAATCTATATAACTATTTATAAATTAGACACATATGCAACACTTGGGTATCTTTATTGGGGGAAACGTTTCGCCACACAGGGGTTCATCAGTCAATACAAAGTAAAAAGGTGTAAGGAGAGGAGGAGTTTGAGGTAATCAGTCCCTCGGCCTGGAGTCGTGTGTTCAGTCCTCAATCTTGTTAGAAGTACAGTACAAGGCCGTAGGGGGTGAAGCAGCGGGGAGGGGGGGGTCATAGTGGTACCATCCACTAGTCAAGTAGGTCTTCGTCCAAAGGTTGGTCAAGTGTTGAAGAATTCGTTTGTATCAAGATCCCAAGATGTTGCTGTGTCAGACAGGATGTAGATGAATGGTTCAAAGAACCGACAAGTATACCTGAATGAACTTTACTTACTTACTTACTTACTACTTACTTATTAATTACTTACTTACATCTGCCAATTTTATGTGTAGAACAGCATGAAACTTTGTTTCCCGTTAGATCAGATAAAAATATATATGCTTGGACGAGGCTGTTTGTTAATGAATACTAAAAGTTGGTGGATTTGTTATGTTAGGTGAGAAGGAGAACAATCACAGAGTTCATCAGAGGTTCCAGTTTTTCTCATGAAAAATACTCTTAACTAGAGAAAAATGCTCTTAACTAGAGAAAAATACTCTTAACTAGAGAAAAATGGTCTTAACTAGAGAAAAATACTCTTTACTAGAGAAAAATACTCTTAACTAGAGAAAAATACTCTTAACTAGAGAAAAATACTCTTAACTAGAGAAAAATGCTCTTAACTAGAGAAAAATACTCTTAACTAGAGAAAAATACTCTTAACTAGAGAAAAATACTCTTAACTAGAGAAATATAGAAGCAGTGGGCTCTAAGTTGAAAACATGACGCAAAGATTAACAGTTTTAAGAAACTAAATGTGTTTCAGCTGCCACGTGGTCTTAGAGAGGCATTCTATAAATCCAATCTTCCTCTTTATCAGTGTAAAGAAAGGGAATATAAGAGTGACGAGTGAATTACAATGAAATTAAATGTTAGCATTGAAGTTTTTATGCCGATTGAACAAGGCAGTCAAAAGTTATCGCGTTCATCAATAATGGCAGATTAACATCTACAATTTAAACATCTACGAATTTAAACTTTGAACCAAGTAACATGCAATAGGTATGAATGTTTAAAGATCAATAGAAGAAGCATTCTGTAGTTATCTAACAGAGAGAAGCAGCCGCTGGTACCACTGCTTCTCTCACCCTCCTGGATCTTCACAGCAACAACGACATCGATCTCTGGCTATGATATTACTCCCATAAAAATATCATAGCCACAGTGGACCTCTTCTCCTCCTCCTCCTAATGTCACTCAACGGCCAAGATGACCACAAAACGATAACTTGGAAGTGGAAAGTGCTCCCTCAACTATGAGACAGATGCGCTGAATCATAATGAAATACACAAAGAAAGTAGTTATTATTCGTTATTAAGGTGCATATTTGAGGTAGTTGAGTTAACGAACTGCTTGTGGCTGATAACACTAATACAAATATTGATGTGTATTACGATTTATAATCCGTGGCATTACAAGGGATTCATTCTACGTACTATTAAATTCAGTATGAAAGACCAGTATGCATGTCGTAATGTGGCAATTAATAACAAAAAGGCACAATACCGTGAGTGGAACAATACATAAATAATCCACACATATAGGAGAGAGCAGTTTACCACGACTTCATGTCAGAGATCACAGTCATCCTATTGACTGGTCTTCTGCTAAAGCTGTCTACCCTACTTCTAACTTTCACAGTCTCCTTCCTTGTATGAGTCTTAGTCGTGGCTTTGTCCCTGTAGATGCCTTCCTTTCCCATTACATTGTAAAATGTTCCAAACTTCCTAACACCCGTGACTTAACTTGATTCTTTTTTCTCCTTCTCTCTCTTTCCCTTTCCTTTTTTCTCTTTCTTCTTTGGGTTTTCTTTCTTCTGCCTTGGGTGTTTGGTTCTTTATCTTTTTATTCCCTCATCCCCTGTATTTTTGTTCCTATCCTTTGTGGGCCCCTACCTCTCCTGCAGTGCTCCTCTTTCTTGGTCTTTGACTGACTCCACTACTACTACTACTACCACTACCTCTCTACTTCCTTTCCTACTATCTCTCCTGTCCCGTCACTGTCTGCTGGCCTATATATACTCCCTTCTTCTCTTCTTTCTGTTAGTGTGACTTTGTAAATGGTCCAAGTCGGACCGGATCGTCGTCGTAAGATCTCTTCTGCGTGGGGGTTATTTGTGCATGGCAATTAATATTTAACGTCTATTGTAAAGTTTTGCCACTAAACAGGTGAACTTAAATCTTGTTATAAGAAACAAACAAAATATCCATGGGGAAAAAGTACATTAGTACACTAAATATAAATCAGTAATGATCATAACAATGCAAAACACAATCATCTTACGCTATTCTCAAGTTCTTAAACAGTTAAGTGTATTTACAAAACTCTTTACATTAAATGACTGTTTGCTCTTTGTACAATGTGACACGAATATAATGTTACTTAGAAAAATAAGTCAGATCACGAAACGGGTGGAACTTGAACCCATGGTAAGTGAGTCTTATAACTCAGAGGTCAGTGTTTGAAACACTCGGCCTCAGAGGTCAGTGTTTGAAACACTCGGCCTCAGAGGTCAGTGTTTGAAACACTCGGCCTCAGAGGTCAGTGTCTGAAACACTCGTCTCAGAGTTTAAGCACTCACTTGCCATGGCTTTAAGCCCCATCCATTTCATGATTGGTTTGCAGTCGTGTTAAGATTTCGTGAGTAAAATAAGCCAAACATAATCCAAATATCCACAACGCCCTGAAAAGCCTATCAAAAAAACCCGGTAGATACAATATTGTGAAACAGCAGCCAAGACCCTGACACGTGAGAACAACCATGGAGGAGCAGTAGCGACCATCACGCTCCCTAAGGAGGACCTACAAAGGTTCCAACAGCACAATATAGTTTTAATTATAATGATATAAAGTGTAAGTCCCATAAGGCCAGACTGTGATAGCACTCACACAGACAACAATGCAAGGTATCAAGACAGGAAGGTTCTGCAATCATTAAAAGATATAAATGAGAAATTTGTGCAGTAATTGGTTATCCTTATTATGCAAACGTGTTGCCAACCATTGACTTTATATATTCAATAATGTGCAAACGATGGAAGATATGAAGACGGAGTCTGAGGGAATCAGTCCCTCATCTTAGAGATAAGTGTCAGTTCTGCCTTAATACAAGTATGATTACCTCAAACTAACTCTGTATTATATTGATAAAGTCACTGGTTGATGACATATTTACCAAGTGTTGCACAAATCTCTTACTCATCTAATTCTTGGTTTTGTAAACAGTTTCTAATAATCAAAAGCCGGCTAAGTATATTCTGTATAAGATCCTTATGAAATAAATTCACTAGAAAACCAGTACACTGAATCACCACCAGAGTTTTTGTGAAGACGTACGAAATCATTATATAAACACTCAGACAAACAGAGTCACATAAACAACCCTCACTCTTGACGTCTTCCAGAATCTTTAAAAATGTTGGTGAGTGATCCTCAACAGAAACATCTCTCATCCACACACACACATACAATACCTAACGAAAGTGTATGAATCAATACAGGTGATGACTGACAGTTGTGGCACAGGTAAGGAGGCCATTTCCTCTGCAGGTTGCTAGGCAATATCAGCTTGAGAAAGCTTAGTGATCAAGAGACAGGTTGCTGAAGCCCTGCATGGTGCTGGCGTCCAGCCATGTGTTTACTCAACTGTCAGTGTAAAAGAACAAGTAGAATACCATGAACTATTACTATTGCCCTTCCAGGTAAGCGAAATAAAGTAATTTTCACAACATTAGGTAAAAAATAACATTGTACACTGTAATATAAACAAGATATACGACTACTACTACTACTACTACTACTACTACTACTAATACTAATACTACTACTACTAATAATAATAAAATACATATATAAATGACACATAAATATCCACTCACATAAATTCCATACAAATATTTGTCTGCTTGTCACACTCTCACCCCTTAATACTTGTAGTCAGAGGCGAAGTTTGTTGAAGGATTTACATTTTCAACACCATTTTTTAAACAGATTTTGAATGTAAAAATGCACAAGGCTCCACATGCCTCATGCTCCTAGACTAAACTGGCTGTGACTTCTTGTCTGTTTGACAAATGTGCCCTCCCCCGGTGTTTTACTCTGAAAAAGTGACGTACGTTTCACTTTATACAGTACTCAGCTTGTGTGCTAAATACCCTTTATCAACACATTCCAAATCGAACAAGAGTCATTTACAGAGTCCAGTTGGGTAACTGAGTGATCTACGCATTGTTGTAGTGACCAGGAAGACAATCCAAATGTACATAGTTTAGCAGTGGTTAGTGTGTGTTGTGTGTGTGTGTGTGTGTGTGTGTGTGTACTCACCTAATTATACTCACCTAATTGTGGTTGCAGGGGTCGATTCATAACTCCTGGGCCCGCCTCTTCACTGGCCGCTACTAGGTCCACTCTCTCCCTGATCCATGAGCTTTATCATACCTCTTCTTAAAGTTATGTATAGATCCTGCCTCCACTACACCACTCTCCAGATTGTTCCACTTCCTGACAACTCTATGGCTGAAGAAATACTTCCTAACATCCCTATGACTCTTGAGTTTTCAACTTCCAGTTGTGACCCCCTATTGCTGTGTCCCATCTCTGAAACATTATGTCCCTATCCACCCTGTCAAATCCTCTCAGTGTT
Source organism: Cherax destructor (assembly GCA_009830355.1). Classification (NCBI taxonomy): domain Eukaryota; kingdom Metazoa; phylum Arthropoda; class Malacostraca; order Decapoda; family Parastacidae; genus Cherax; species Cherax destructor. Next base: position 10,314 of record WNWK01044168.1, on the reverse strand, counting down.
TTATATGCTGTTATCATGTCTCCCCTATCCCTCCTCTCTTCCAGTGTTTTCAGGTTGAGTTCCCATAACCTCTCCTTGTAGGACAATCCCCTCAGTTCCGGGACTAGTCTTGCTGCAAACCGTTGCACGTTCTATAATTTCTTTGACGTGTTTGACCAGGTGTGGGTTCCTTACAGGTGCTGCATACTCCAATATGGGCCTAACGTACACTGTGTACAGTGTCGTGAATGAATCTTTACTTAGATGTCAAAACGCTATTCTCAGGTTTGAAAGACGACTGTATGCTGCAGCAGTTATTTGGATGACGTACACCTTAGGCGATGTGCTCGGCATGATTCTTACCCCAAGATCCTTTTCCTTGAATGAGTTTTGCAGCCTCTGACCTCTTAGGCTGTACTCCGTCTGCGGTCTCTTTTGTCCTTCCAAAATCTTCATAACTTTACTCTTGCTGGGGTAAAACTCCAGAAGCCATTTGTCAGACCAGGCTTACAGCTTATCCATCTGCAAACAGGGACACCTCTGACTGTATACCTTCCATCATATTCACATATACAAGAAATAACATCGGACCTAGGACTGACCCTTCTGGAACTCCACTCGACGAATGCACTAAGTCTGACACCTCACCTCGAACCGATACACATTGTTTCCATCCTGTCAGGTATTCGCTGATCCATTGCAGTACTTTCCATCCCATTCCTGCCTGCTACTCTAGTTTTTCAACCATTCTCTTGTGTAGAGCTATGTCAAAAGCCTTCTTACAGTCCAAGAAACTGCAGTCTACCCATCCCTCTCTTTCCTGTCGTACTTCTGTTACCTTGATATAGAACTCAAATGTATTCATGATGCATTATTTCATTTCACTGAAGCCGTGTTGGTTGTCATATATTGGGCCATTCCGTTCTAGGTGCTCCACCACTCTTTTCCTGATAATCTCCTCCATAACTTTACATACAATACATGTCAGCGACACTGTTCTGTAGTTTAGTGCAGCCTGTCCGTCTCCAATCTTAAAAATCGGGACTACGTTTGCTGTCTTTCACAACTCAGGCAGTTGCCCTGTTTCGATAGATTTATTGAAGATTGTTAGAGGCACATACAATGCATTTGCTCCCTCTCTCAGGACCCAAGGAGAGATATTATCTGGGCCCATCGCCTTCGAGGTATCTGGTTTCCCTAGAAGTATCTTCACCTCATCCTAGGTTGTGCTGGTGCACCCTAACACCTCGGTTTTCTGGGAGCCTCTCTGTCTCCCTTGTGAATACCTCCCTGAATCTTAAGCTGAGCTCTTCATATACTTCCTTCATTCAACTTGATTACCTGATCTTTGACTGTTGTTTTCCTCCTGATGTACCTGTATAACAACTTTGGGTCAGAGTTGGCTTTTGATGCTATGTCATTCTCGTATTAATGCTGGGGTTTCTCCTTATCCATGCATATTCATTCTGGCTCTTCGACTCATTTCCCTGTTTTCCTGGGTCAATTGCCTTCTATATTTTTTCCATGCTCTTGCACACTTGGCTTTGGCCTCTCCACACCTCTTGGTAAACCATGGGCTCACTCTGGTCTTCCAATTGTTTATGTTGCCCTTTGGTATGAACTTCTCTACTGCCTCCCTGCTCTTTGTGGTCATGTGTTCCATCATTTCGTTTATTGTCTTTCCCTCTAGCTCGCTTACCCACTGCACCTCATGTAGGAATTGTCTAATACTTGTGTAGTTCCCTTTTTGGAAGTTTTGGCTTCTCGGGGTCCTTCTCGTGCTGCTTCACTCTCCAGTGTTAACTCCACTATGTGTTCGAAACTCAAGACCACGTGGTCACTAGCGCCTAGGGGCATTTTGTGGATGATATCTTCTATGTCTGAACTGCTCAAGGTGAATACGAGATCTAGCCTTGCTGGTTCGTCATCTCTTCTTTATCTGGTTGTTTAATTAACATGTTGGTACATGAACTTTTCTAGTACTGCCTTCAGCATCTTTGCTCTCCATGTTTCTGGTCTCCCGTGTGGCTCTAGATTCCTTATGGTAGAAATCCCCCATGATGAGTAACTTTGCCCTGCTCATGTGGGCCCTTCTGGCAATGTTTGCTAGTGTGTCCACCATCACTCTGTTTCTCTCATCATATTCTTGTCTTGGCCTGCTGTTGTTCGGTGGTGGGTTTTACATCACTGCTACCATCACTTTTCTGCCCCATTATGCAGTGTTCCTATTATGTAGTTATCCACTACCCATCTGACAAGTCCTCCCATCTCCTCAAACGTCCATTGGTTTTTGATGAGCAGTGCAACTCATCTTCCCCTCTGTCCCTGCAGTCTTTCCTCAGGATTTGATAACCAGGCAGGAAGATCGTCTGTTATTGCTTCCATGAGCTTTGTCTCTGTGATTGCTATGATGTCCAAGGATGCCTCAGTGATTCTTTCCTGCCACTTCTCACTCTTATTTGTGATTCCATCGGTGTAGGTGTGCCACACCTTCCGCTTCCTTTCTAGGACTGTGTTCTGGAAGGTGGGGTTGGGGAATTGGTGCTGGCTGTGAGTGTGGTAGGTAGTCCTGAATATTATGGTAGTCTGCTGGTGTGGCAGTATTAGTGCTGGGAGGGGTGGGGACTGTAGATGTGGAGCATAGCTTGGCTCTTGTTATTGTGTTTGGTTGGTGTGGGGTGGTAGGTGTTGAGGGGATGTTGTTGTTGGTTCTGTGTGCAGTTGGGTTTGCTGTTCCCTTCTAGGATGTACTTCCCTGTCTGCCAGTGCATGTCCTGTCCCCCTCTTGTGCCTCTGGTGCATTCTTACTCTCTTAGTTTTTCCCTTTCTTTTTGTGTTCTGTTGTGGTTGAAGTACACTCGCTGGAATTTTTGGGAACCCCTTAACAGTGGTTTCTGTTGAAGAATTTTGTTTCATATCATTTCTGTCTTGAATGTCAGTTTGATTAGGTGGTTCTTTTCCCTTGAGAACCAACCAAGTATCTGAAAATTTGTCATTTGAGTCATGTCCTTTCCTGTTACCACAATGATTCTCTCAATCTCTTTAATCTCCCCATCTTCTTTCATCATATGTTTCCACTTATGCCATATTAAGCCGATGAATGATTGTCTTCTCCCTTTCCTCATCCCATTTTGTTTCCCTCCATATCTATGGATCTGATTTAAGTATCTCCTTGGTTGTCTCCCTTATCATCTCCCAGACTTTCTGGTAGCCTGTATCATTTCCCTGAAGGACTTCTTTGCTTTTTCCCCTCCTATTCCCCCACTCTCCACTGTTGTTCTTTCATTCTGTTCCTTACTCCTGTCCCTGGCCTCTATATTCTGCTTCAGAACTTCTAGTTCCTCCTCCAGTCTCTGCATCCTTGCCTCGGCAGCAAGAGCTCATAACTCCCACTTCTTGCTCTCTGTAGATATCTTCTCAACCAGTGTGTTGCAAAACTCACTTAGCCTTTTATCCCACTCCTGTCCCATTTTGCTCTTAATCCTTTCTGCCAGTGCTTCTTGTTCAGCCCAGCCATCCACGGTACCTTGTTTCTTCGGCCTGCCATGTGTGTATGTGTGTGTGTTAGTGTGTGTGGGGGTGTAGTGTGTGTATGTGAGTGTATGTAATGTATGTGAGTGTATGTAGTGTATGTGTGTGTATGTTTGTGTGTAGTTTGTATGTTTGTGTGCATAGTGTGTTTGTATATATGTGTGTATGTTTGTGTAGTATGTGTGTATAATGCATGTGTGTAATGCGTGTGTGCGCATGTGAGCTCCACAGATCTCTGGCAGTTCCACTGCCACTGTCGTACCATTTTTCTTTTTTCTTTTGTATATTTTCCCACTCACTGCATCCTAGCTTTGTTGCTTGTTCACTGTCTAGCCTGGATTTGTTGCTTGTTCACTGTCTAGCCTGGCTTTGCACTTGTCTCTCTGGTTTTCAGTCGTCACTTATCTTATTGTTAATTGTGAGAAATTACGACACCAGTGGTGGCAGCATGATATAAACTGGGAAGATAGCCTAAGCATCACGGATCCTAACCTATGTCTAGAACAAATTAACTCTGTGGCACTTGAGGTTTGCTCAAGGCAAATTCCCTTAAGGAAAAGGAGGAGAAGATGCAAACTAGAAAGAGAGAGGCGCTCCCTATACAGGCGAAGGCAAAGAATAACGGAGCGGCTACAAAAGGCCAAAATATCTGAAATACGAAGGGAGACACTAGTCAGAGAAATAGCAAACATCGAATTAAAAGTAAAGGAATCTTACAGGAATCAAGAAACGCGGGAAGAACTAAAAGCCATAAATGAAATTGAAAGAAACCCAAAGTATTTCTTTTCTTATGCAAAATCAAAGTTGAGAACAACAACCAGTATTGGGCCCTACTTAAACGGGATGGGTCCTACACTGATGACAGCAAGGAAATGAGTGAGTTACTTAAGTCCCAGTATGACTCAGTTTTTAGTGAGCCGCTAACCAGACTGAAAATCGAAGACCTAAATGATTTTTTTATGAGAGTGCCAGAGAACTTGACAGACGCATGCCTATCTGACATTACCCTGACGCCAAATGACTTTGAAAAGGCAATAAATGACATGCCCATGCACTCCGCTCCAGGCCCAGACTCATGGAACTCCGTGTTCATCAAGAACTGCAAGAAGCCCCTATCACGTGTTTTTTACATCCTATGGAGAGGGAGCATGGACACTGGGGTCGTCCCGCAGTTACTAAAAACAACAGACATAGCCCCACTCCACAAAGGGGGCAGTAAAGCAATAGCAAAGAACTACAGACCAATAGCGCTAACGTCCCATACCATAAAATATTTTGAAAGGGTTCTAAGAAGCAAAATCGCCACTCATCTTGATACCCATCAATTGCACAACCCAGGGCAGCATGAGTTTAGAGCAGGTCACTCCTGTCTGTCCCAAATACTAGACCACTACGACAAGGTCCTGGATGTTCTAGAAGACAAACAGAATGCAAATGTTATATACACAGACTTTGCAAAAGCCTTTGACAAGTGTGACTGTTACGGCCCCCTACCTAACAATGGGAGTTAGGTAGTTACTTTACCGGCCAGCAGTCAAGGGGTTACGTCATCAGACCCGATGTTTGACTGCCAAGCCGGCTTGACTGACAGTGTCAACGAGACTCTCCCCTATTCAACACTGGAGAGTTCACCAGCTCCCTGATATACTACTGGAGTTCGCCAGTCAGACCTGCTTGAGAGTTGCAGACTTTCGCAGTGTGGTGCTGGTGACAGGCCTACAGTGGTCCAGTGCAGAGAGAACTGGAAGTTTTATCCTCTCTAGACTGTGTTACTCGAGAGCAACTCTGTACTTGTGATGTTTGCAAGGCCAAGTACAGTTGATGAGAACACTGTAATGAGGAGAGCAGCAAGTCTGGTCACCAGAATCTACTAGCTTATTCATCATACTGACTGATGTACCTGTGACTATGTACCTGAGACTATGTACCTGAGTGTGTTTACCCGGAGATTGTTCCCCGGTGTGTCAGGTTTTTAGTGGTGTATCCAGAGAGTTTGTGACGGTGGCACGACACAAGTTAAGAGTCGTGTATTTGGTGTGTGTCAAGACGCGGTGCACATGTTTTATTAGAGATGGGTTCATGATGCAGGGGGGCGTGCCATGTGGCACAGAGAAGGTGTCGTGTGACACTGAGCGATGGCGTGTGTAACACAGAGATAAGGGTGTCTGAGGACACGGTGGAGAAGGAGTATCATGACGAGGTATGGTAGTGTCCTGCGTGACACTTGAAGATGACAGCGAATTGATAAGCACTGAGTATATGATTTTACTTGTGGTATTTTAGTGTTCTATGATTTTGTGTATATAAATATGTTTTACACAGATTAAAAGATTATGTTTTTATTCAGATTATATGTTTTTATAATAATATATATATTCTTTCTTTCTTTCAACACGTCGGCCGTTTCCCACCGAAGCGGGGTGGCCCAAAATGAAAAACGAAAGTTTCCCATTTTACATTTAGTAATATATACAGGAGAAGGGGTTACTAGCCCTTTGAATATATATATATATATATATATATATATATATATATATATATATATATATATATATATATATATATATATATATATATATAATAATTATCTGGAATATGAGATTTTATTAGTTATCCCAAACAGTCTCTTTATTACAAATGAATTTTGTTTGTAATAGTGACCATGGTGTAATAGCACACAAAATGCGTGATAAAGGAATAACAGGAAAAGTTGGTAGATGGGTCTATAATTTCCTAACAAGTAGAACACAAAGAGTAGTAGTCAACAGAGTAAAGTCTGAGGCAGCTACTGTGAAAAGCTCTGTTCCACAAGGCAAGTACTCGCTCCATCCTGTTCCTCATCCTCATATCGGATATAGACAGGGATATAAGCCACAGTGCTGTGTCTTCCTTGCAGATGACACCCGAATCTGTATGACAGTGTCCACCGTTGAAGACACTGCAAGACTCCAAGCAGACATAAACCAAATCTTTAAATGGGCTGCAGAAAACAATATGAAGTTCAATGATGAGAAATTTCAATTACTCAGATACGGAAAACGTGAGGAAATTAAAATCTCATCGGAGTACAAAACTAATTCCAACCACACAATAGAGCGAAAAACTAATGTCAAAGACCTGGGAGTGATCATGTCAGAGGATCTCACCTTGAAGGACCATAACACCGTATCAATCACATCTGCTAGAAAAATGACAGGATGGATAAAGAGAACCTTCAAAACCAGGGATGCCGTCCCATGTTGACACTTTACAGATCGCTTGTTCTATCTAGGCTGGAATATTGCTGCACACTAACTGCACCTTTCAAGGCGGGTAAAATTGCTGACCTTGAAAATGTGCAGAGAACCTTCACGACACGCAGGCGGGAGAGATACATTATTATATATACGTGAAAAATTCTCGAGGGATTAGTACCAAACTTGCACACGAGAATCACTCCTTACTAAAGCAAAAGACTCGCCAGGCGATGTAACATCCCCCCAATGAAAAGCAGGGGTGCCACTAGCACGTTGAGGGACAACACAGTAAGTGTCAGGGGCCCAAGATTGTTAAACTGCCTCCCAGCATACATCAGGGGGATTACCAACAAACCCCTGGCTGTCTTCAAGCAGGCACTGGACAGGCACCTAAAGTCGGTACCTGACCAGCGAGGCTGTGGTTCGTACGTTTGACTGCGTGCGGCCAGCAGTAACAGCCTGGTTGATCAGGCTCTGGTCCAACATGAGGCCTGGTCACAGACCGGGCCGCAGGGGCGTTGACCCCTGGAATTCTCTCCATGTAAACTCCAGGCAGTGCCTCCGTAGGTATACCTCCTCACTGCTTCAGAAAATTTGGTGTTCCTCTCTCCTTTTTTTGCTTCTTACTTTTATTTCTCACCTGCGGATTCCTAGTGATTTGCGATCTTGCTTCTTAGAACTCTTTCAGAGATTTTTATGATGTGCGACATCAGAGCTATTGGTCTATAGTTCTTAGCAATTGCTTTGCTGTCACCTATATGGAGTGGGGATATATCTGTTGCTTTTAGTGACTGTGGGATTTCACCTATATCTATACTCCCTCTCCATATCATACATCAGGCATGTGAAAGGGGTTTCTTGCAATTCTTGATGAACACGGAGTCTACGTGTCTGGGCCTGGGGCTGAGTGCTTGGGCATGTTGTCAATAGCTTTGTCAAAGTTCAGTGGAGTAAGGATTATGTCAGAAATCTGGCATACATTGACAGAGTTTTGAGGATAATTCATGAAAAAAAACATTTGGATTGTCAATCATTAGGCGCTCTAAACAAAGATTCGTATTGAGACTTCAGTATCTCACTCATTTCTTTGTTGTCATCTGTGTAAGTTATTTCTTGTCTGAGCTGGGCCCCAGTAAGAAATGTGGTTTTTGCCTTTTTTTGAAATATGAAAAGAAATATTTTGAATTTCTTTCAATTTCACTAATTGCTTTTAGCTCCTCCTGTCTCTCCTGGATTCTGTATGAGTCATTTAACGTGAACTCAATATTTTCCACTTCTCTGGTCAGTGCTTCCTTCCATGTTTTGGATAATCTAACCCCCTTGAGGAGCTCAGTGATTCTTCGCTTTCTTCTGTAGAGAAGCGTCTCTCTCTCTTTAGTTTACTTCTCCTCTTTTTTTTCTTAGGGAATATACCTTGAGCATAGTTTAGCTTCCAAAAGTTTATTTTTCAAGGCATTGACTTGGATCCATGTTATTTAAGATATCATCTCAACATGTTTCATTTAGGACATGGTTTACCTGATCTCAGTTGATATTATTTTTGTTGAAGTTGAATCTGGTGAAGGCATTCTCGTAGCCGCATTTTGTCGATCAGGATCCCTGTGCATGTAAATCTGAACTTCGATTAGATTGTGATTCGAATCAGTTGTTTTTGATATTGTTGTTTCTTACCAAGTCATCATTATTTGTGAAAATAAGGTCAAGTGTGTTTTTCAGTCTTGTAGGTTCAACTATCTGTTGACTTAGGGTGTGTTTATTGCAGAGATTCAGCAGCTCATGCATCTGAGCTGCCTCCAGGGACAGTTTCTGTTATAACATTTTTGCAGCATTCTTTCATTTTGTATGACTTAAATTGACATCACCAGCAGCAAGATGTTTGGGGATAGGACTGTAAGTTTTACAGACTAATCAATTTTCAATAACTGTTCCTTGAAATGTTGGGAAAGTTACAGCTGGTGGCTTATATACTACCACAATGATTAAGTTTTGTTTTTTAATTTTTACTGTTAGAACTTCAACTACATCATTTCTGATGTTCAGTAACTGTGCAAATGAACGACTGTTCTACATACAGGCCAACTTCCCCTTGTTGCCTGTTCTTTCTGTCGCAGTCAAAGTGATCTTTTGTGTGGGTCTCTGTGATGGCTGCAAACATTGCATTTGCCTCCTCTAGAAGTCCACTGATGAAAGGTATTTTGTTGTTGGCTTAAGTTTCTGTATATCAGCAAATATAAATGAAGAAGTGTTGCTTGTTTGTTGGGGGATTTAGTTGTTGGTATCAGTAGTTGTTCTGGAGAGATGGTTGCTACTGGATGTGCCTCCAGTCCTACAAGGCTCCAAGACGGTGGACTGTTTTGGTTATTTCTTTCCAATTTCTTTTTTCGTTTCCTGACACTAAAGAATCACTTGGAGTGGCATTCTTGTTACTGCTATAGTTTGTTGTATTGGGTCTGTACCTGCTGGTTTCTTTTAAATGGTATGCAGGGCAGATGTTGTTGTACCATTTTTTTTTGAGGACTGATGAATAGCACTTTTCAGGGTGGAAGAATTTGCAGGAGGTAGAACGACACACTCCTTTGGACAGGAGATCGCGGCATTTTTTGTGGTGCTCAAAGTTGCATGTCCCATTTGTTTTTACCAATGTTCCATGCTTACAGATGCCCCAAGCATAGAGTTTATTATTTTGCTTTTTGTTAGCTAAAATTTGTGGTAGATTCATTCTCAATTTGCGCATTTTCTTGAACTTCACTACTATCTTCAGTAACCAAGCCAGAGACACCACCAACAGCTGTTTCTAGAAGAAGACCAACATAATCAACATTTCCTCCGAAGCAGACTCTTCTTCATTATAGCTGTAGTAGTAGCTGTGGTAAGAGTCTTCAGCCGAGTCTGGATCAGCACTAAGGTTGGGGGCTGAGCTGGCTGATGTTTTTGTTTCCTGTACTCTTTTTATACTGAGCTGAAGGTTTGGTATCCACAATAGGATTTGTGGGTTTATCACCATGTCTTGTTGCTTGCATGCAAGAAACTATTGCTTGTAAACCTTTGCTAATTTCTTCACAAGTGAAATAGCGTTGGCTGAACATAATATTTAATCGTTCAGTGGTTTGTGGTGACAGCTTATCCCGTACAATACCACTGATAAACCAATCACATTGCTTTAGGTCATATTTAGTCTCTAGAGATTTGAGACTATTATCTGTGATCGTAAGTGGCTGTAAGTCTGAAAAAAAATGTCTTGGTGGCTTCAAGCATGAGATTCTGACTGCATATCTAACCCTGGCTTTATCAGCATCAAAGTCATTGTCTGACAAGTCACACAAAGCTTGTTGATAATTGCCTTTGACCACCAGAAATGACTTAATCAGTTCAAAGTGTTCTCCCTTCACAAGACATCTGAGATAATTTAATTTAGCTATCTCATCAATATCAGTTCTTGAATGTACCAAAGACTGAAAACCACTAAGAAACTCTTCATAATTATAGCCTTCAAATATAGGTAGAGTGTAGGAAGACTAGGTAGTGGTATGCCCTTCATGACAGGTGTAACAGGTGTCTGACCACTAGC
>WNWK01044167.1:0-15204 GCA_009830355.1 Cherax destructor | reverse complement strand
GGAAAAATTTTAAAAAACCCTAAATTTTGGGGACATTGGGCCGGCATGCCCCGTTTTTTTTAAAAATTTTTTTATTTTTTAAAAACATCTATTCCCGTATTTTAAAACCCTAATCTCAACTGTCCATTTTTTTCCCCTGGCACCCCGATTTTTGGGGTGTAATTTCCAAAGATCCTTTCTTTTTTCCCCTTTTGCTCTTTTCTTTTTTTCCAACCTATTATAATTTGGGTTGGAAAAATTCATAGTAAAAGGGGGTTGGGGTTTTTAGGGCCCCCAAAATGGTAATGGAATTGTAAATTTATTTTTTGGGGAAACTTGAAAATTGGTTAAACCCAAGTGTTCGGGAAATGGGCCCGGTTTAAAGGGAATTTTGCCTTATGGGCCAACAGGCCTGCTGCAGTGTTCCTCCTTTCTTATGTTCTTATGTTCTTAAATGGGGTTAAAGCCCCGAGTGGGGATAATATATATCAAGAACCTTGGGTAGTTTCAAATTTAGGTTGGGTAAATACATGAGTGAGAGGGGTTGGATTTGAGCTTATTGCTTGGGTAACATTGTAAATTGGGTTGGATAAATATTCTGTTAGTGGGATGGATTGTGAAGGACTTGCCTAGTATGGGCCAACAGGCCTGCTGCAGTGTTCCTCCTTTCTTATGTTCTTATGATTCTAAATCTTCTAACGGTGTCGGGTTTGCAGCAGTGTTCTCTCATAGTGTTGTGCGAGGTCATTAGACTCAGCTATCATTTTCACGTCTGAACTGCACTCAGTTTTGATAGCAGTTATCAGTATTGCATCTATGCCTACCTCAACGTTTGTGCTTTGCAAGCTATCAAAAAATTAATTCGCATCATCCCCTAGTTTTTCGTATACAACTTTGGTTGTGTTGTATTTCTAGCAAAAAAAAAAAAAGAAATAGTTTTCTGCTGGGTACCTGGGCATGTTGACGTTCAGGGTACCTGGGCATGTTGACGTTCAGGGCAACGAGCAGGCAGACTCTGCTGCGCGGAGTTTGGGTGTCGGACATAAGTGTGTGCTTGAGTGTGCGTGCGTGTGTGTGTGCGTGCCCGGGGGATGCCATATGGTGCCAGTCTGTGGACGAACACACCCGGGGACACAGGTGCCTCTCTCACTCTGGCTCTCACTCACTCTCTTGCCGTGTTACGGCTCTCACTTGCGTAAGCTGTATGACGTTCGCGTATTTGGTGCGAAACTCTCGAATACTGTGTGACGCTTTCGTATAGTGTTTTACGCTCTCGTATATTGTATGACGCTCACATAAACAGTGTAACTCTCGCGTATGCTGTGTGACGCTTACCTATATTGTATGACACATATACTGTGTGACGCTTGGGTAAGATGTATAACGCTTGCGTATTCTGTGACGCTTGCGTATATTGTGTGACACTCGTGAATGCAATTTTACGGTCACATATAATATGTGACGTTCGCGTATACTGTGTGACGACTAGGAACACCGTGTGACGGTCGTGTATACTGTATAACATTCACGTATACACTGCTGTATAGATTACAATACTGTATACTGTGTGAGTCATGCATATATTGAGTGACGTTCGTGTATTCTATGTGACGATAGTACATGAAGTGTGACGCTACATTATACGTTACTTTGCACATCGTGACGCTGCTGTATATTTATCTATCTGTGTGTGTGTGTGTGACGTTGTTCTGAGGTGCGTTACTTTTTGTAACACTGTGCAGCACTCTGTGATGTTACGTAACATTGCATCAGCATGTGACGCTGTTAACATAAGATAAGATTTCTTCGGATTTTTAACCCCGGAGGGTTAGCCACCCAGGATAACCCAAGAAAGTCAGTGCGTCATCGAGGACTGTCTGTCTTATTTCCATTGGGGTCCTCAATCTTGTCCCCCAGGATGCGACCCGCACCAGTCGACTAACAACCCAGGTACCTATTTGCTGCTAGGTGAACATGACAACAGGTGTAAGGAAACACGTCGAAATGTTTCCACCCGCCGGGAATCGAACCCGGGCCCTCCGTGTGTGAAGCGAGAGCTATAGCACACAATAGTGTGTGACGCTGTTCAACAGTGTGTGACGCTGTTCAACAGTGTGTGACGCTGTTCAACAGTGTGTGACGCTGTTCATCAGTTTAGACGCAGTTTAACAATGTTTCACGCTGTTCAACAGTGTTTGACGTTGTTCAACAGTGTGACGCTGTTCAACAGTGTGTGTGATGCTGTCCAACAGTGAGTGACGCTGTTCAACAGTGAGTGACGCTGTTCAACAGTGAGTGACGCTGTTCAACAGTGAGTGACGCTGTTCAACAGTGAGTGACGCTGTTCAACAGTGAGTGACGCTGTTCAACAGTGAGAGTGACGCTGTTCAACAGTGAGTGACGCTGTTCAACAGTGTGTGTGACGCTGTTCTCTGTACATTCTGTAGATCGCAGATCTAGAGAATGTGCAGAGAACCTTTACTGCACATATAAGTTCTATCAAACACCTCAACTATTGGGAACACTTGGAAGCATTAGACTTGTACTCAATGGAATGCAGGCGAGAGAGATACATCATAATCTACACTTGGAAAATCCTGGAAGGAATGGTCCCGAATCTGCACACAGAAATCACTCCCTACGAAAGTAAAAGACTGGGCAGGTGATGCAAAATATCCCTAATGAAAAGTAGGGAAGCCATTGGCACACTAAGAGAAAACACAATAAGTATTCGGGGCCCCAAGACTGTTCAGCAGCCTCTCATCTTGATAAGGGGAATTACCAATAGGCTCCTGGTTGCCTTCAAGACCCCTGGCTGCCTTCAAGACCCCTGGCTGCCTTCAAGACACCTGGCTGCCTTCAAGACCCCTGGCTGCCTTCAAGATCCTGGCTGCCTTCAAGACCCCTGGCTGCCTTCAAGATCCCTGGCTGCCTTCTAGTCCCCTGGCTGCCTTCAAGACCCCTGGCTGCCTTCAAGACCCCTGGCTGCCTTCTAGTCCCCTGGCTGCCTTCAAGAGGGAGCTGGAAAGGTACTTAAAGTCAGTGCCGGATCAGCCGGACTGTGGTTCGTACATTGGACTATGTGCGGCCAGCAGTAACAGCCTGGTTGATCAGGCTTTGATCCACCGGGAAGCCAGGTCGTGGACCGGGCCGCGGGGGTGTTGACCCCCGGAATACTCTCCAGGTTGACCAATGTGTGACGCTGTTGAACAGTGTGTGTGACGCTGTTGAACAGTGTGTGAAGCTGCACCACAGTCTGACGCTGTTCAGCAGTGTGTGACGCTGTACATCAGTGTGTGACGCTGAACAGCAGTGTGTGACGTTGTACATAAGTGTGTGACGCTGTACAACAGTGTGTGACGCTGTACATCAGTGTGTGACGCTGTACATCAGAGTGTGTGACGCTTACATCAGTGTGTGACGCTGTACATCAGTGTGTGACGCTGTTACACAATCATTGACTGTATCCAGCAGTGTATAACGATAAAAAGCTGTGTGACGGAATCCTACTGTGTTAGCTAGCCTGTGACGGACTAACAACGTGAGATACTGTCCAGCAGTGTGTGTGTGACGCTGACCAACGGCGTGTGACGTAAATCGAGACTTTGATGCTAAATAGCAAAGTGCAATAGACTCCAACGGTGCGCAGCGCTGTTCAACAGCTGTGCAGCTACGTGTGACGTTGTCCTGTGATGTGTGACGCTGTGCAGCTACGTGTGACGTTGTCCAGTGATGTGTAACGCTGTGCAGTGATATGTGACGTTGTTCAGTGATGTGTGACGCTTTGCAGCTATATGTGACGTTTTCCAGTGATGTGTGACGCTGTGCAGTGATATGTTACGTTGTCCAGTGATGTGTGACGCTGCTCAGTGATATGTTACGTTGTCCAGTAATGTGTGACGCTGTGCAGCTATATGTTACGTTGTCCAGTGATGTGTGACGCTGTGCAGCTATATGTTACGTTGTCCAGTGATGTGTGACGCTGTGCATATTGTTACTGCGGCCGTCATTAGTACATGTAGAGAGACGGATATTAAGCCTCAACCAAACCATCTTGATTCTGTTGTGCCACAAGCTTGGTTCTGTGGTTCTTCAAGGCAGTGCCACAAGCTTGGTTCTGTTGTGCTTCAAGGCAGTGCCACAAGCTTGGTTCTGTGGTTCTTCAAGGCAGTGCCACAAGCTTGGTTCTTAGGTTCTTCAAGGCAGTGCCACAAGCTTGGTTCTTAGGTTCTTCAAGGCAGTGCCACAAGCTTGGTTCTGTGTTTTTTCAAGGCAGTGCCACAAGCTTGGTTCTGTGGTTCTTCAAGGCAGTGCCACAAGCTTGGTTCTGTGGTTCTTCAAGGCAGTGCCACAAGCTTGGTTCTGTGGTTCTTCAAGGCAGTGCCACAAGCTTGGTTCTGTTGTGCTTCAAGGAAGTGCCACAAGCTTGGTTCTGTGGTTCTTCAAGGCAGTGCCACATGCTTGGTTCTTAGGTTCTTCAAGGCAGTGCCACAAGCTTGGTTCTGTGGTTCTTCAAGGCAGTGCTACAAGCTTGGTTCTGTTGTGCTTCAAGGCAGTGCCACAAGCTTGGTTATGTGGTTCTTCAAGGCAGTGCCACAAGCTTGGTTCTTAGGTTCTTCAAGGCAGTGCCACAAGCTTGGTTCTGTGGTTCTTCAAGGCAGTGCCACAAGCTTGGTTCTGTGGTTCTTCAAGGCAGTGCCACAAACTTGGTTCTGTGGTGTTTCAGGCAGTGCCACAGGAGTTTATGGAGCAAGAGCAAATTGGTCAGTGAGCTGAACATCTGGTTCCCAGATGATATCATTCTGACAGGCATAAAAAAAGTTCCCATTAAAGGATCTTGAACAATTATGAATGCTGGAACTGGTCACTGGTCTTGTCCTTAAAGCATCCAAATGTGAAATAATCTCAGCCAACTAGCAACCAATCAGTTCAGTGAGACACATACAACCAGAAGCCTCAACCACTGACCACAATGATACCATCCAGCTCTGAGTCCCTACTAGATGAATGACACTAAAGAAACTCTCGAGGACAGACTACACTCCTACGATAGTTTGTACCTTCCCAGGTTAACGTATTACCTGAGGTGTTCACCCCTCATTAAACCACAAAACAAGCACAACAGTCTCCTGAAGTCATACTCACTTCGTCTACACTTCCAGTCAGACTCGGAGGCATTGTGTCTGCAAGACATCACAGAGATCACTTTTAGCATTCGTATCTAATATTAGCTATTCACCCTGACAGCTTCACTCACAATATAGGGATACAAAACCCAAATTTCATTTATGGAAACATGCAATGGAATATTCTAACAGATTTAACAATAATACAAGCAGTTGCAGTGGGCTAGTCATATTATGGGTAATCAAATACAAAATGGGAGTTGACACATTTACTTTCTGCTGATGATTGGGTACTTTTGGAAGATTCTAAAGAAAAGTTGCAAAGGTTAGTGGATAAAAGTGAACATAGATAAGAGTAAGGTGATGAGGGTTTCAAACGATTTAGGTAAAGAAAAATTGGATATCACATTGGAGGGAGGAAGTATGGAAGAAGTGAATGTTGTCAGATATTTGGGAGTTGACGTGTCAGCGGATGGGTTTATGAAGGATGAGGTTAACCATAGAATTGATGAAGGAAAAAAGATGAGTGGTGCGTTGAGGTATCTGTGGAGACAAAAAACGTTATCCATGGAGGCAAAGAAGGAAATGTACGAAAGTATAGTGGTACCAATACTCTTATATGCGTGTGAAGCATGGGTTGCAAATGCTGCAGCGAGGAGGCAGCTGGAGGCAGTGGAGATGTCATGTCTGAGGGCAATGTGTGGTGTAAATATTTTGCAGAAAATTCGGAGTGGGGAAATTAGGAGGAGGTGTGGAGTTACTAAAAGTATTTGTCAGAGGGCTGAAGAGGGGTTGTTGAGGTGGTTTGGTCATTTAGAGAGAATGAAACACAGTAGAATGACTTGGGGAAGGAAGGCAGGGAAGAGCTCGGCCCCGGAAAGGTTGGAGGGAGAGGGTAAAGGAGGTTTTGTGGGCGAAGGGCTTGAACTTCCAGCAAGCATGTGTGAGCGTGTTAGATAGGAGTGAATTTAGACGAATGGTTTTTGGGACCTGACGAGCTGCTGGAGTGTGAGCAGGGTAAGGTTTTGTGAAGGGAATCAGGGAAACCGATTAGCCGGACTTGAGTCCTGGAAATGGGAAGTACAATGCCTGCACTTTAAAGAAGGGGTTTGGGATATTGGCAGTTTGTAGGAACATCTAATCTATCGTATCTGAGCGCCTCTGCAAAGACAGTGATTATGTATGAATGATAGTGAAAGTTTTTCTTTTTGGGTCACCCTGCCTGGGTGGGTGGGAAACAACATATATATACACACACACACACACACACACACACACACACACACACACACACACACACACACACACACACACACACACACACACACACACACACACACACACACACACACACACACACACACACACACACACAACACACACACACACACACACACACACACACTATATATATATATATATATATATATATATATATATATATATATATATATATATATATATATATATATGCAAAAAGATCACAGTAATCAGGTGATATCAAAATATGCAAGACAACCACTATGAAAAAATAGAGGAATTCCAAGCGATTTCCTGACTACTCACATTATCAAGGAACGAAGAGTTTCAGGTCCTTTCTTATGTTCCTCTTCACAGAGTCGTGCGATGTTACGCTACTGTGAGGTGTTGTCTTTGTTAGTGTGATGTGACTGTGAGGTGTAGTCTCGCCCCTTATATAAGCCTTCTTGTCATGTTTCCTTTTATAGTTCCTTGATAATGTGAGTAGTCACGAAAGCCCTTGGAATTCTTCTATTTTTTCATATATCGTCCCGAATAGGTAAAACTTGCAATTTTGGCTTAAATAGCAACGCACTTCTTGCCAAAGACAAAGTGTCTTCTTACTGTAGACACTTTGTCTTCACTTCCTTTTCCCTTCCTATAACCTCCTTGTTCATCTGCGATCCTTCTCTCCGTCTTACTCTTAATTCTTTCAGTAGTGTTTGTGTGTGTGTTGATTTTCTTTAAACTCCTCAAAGGATCTACCCCTTCGCCCCGGGACTAGTCTTGTTGCAAACCTTTGCACTTTCTAATTTCTTGACGTCCTTGCCAGGTGTGGCTTCCATATTTACACTGTTGCTGCATCCTCTCCCAAAGTTCCTTTTCCTTGAGTGAGGTTTGCAGCCTTTGATTCCCTAAGCTGTACTCTGACAGTGGTCTTCTTTGACCTTCCTCAGTCATCATGACTTTGCTCCTGGCGGGGTTAAACTCCAGAAGCCATTTGTTGTACCAGGCTTGCAACCTGTCCAGATCCCTTTGAAGTCCTACCTGATCCTCGTCCGCTTGAATTTTCATTAGTTTCACATCGTCTGCAAACAGGGGTACTTCTTAATATATTCCTTCAGTCATATCATTCAACTATATCAGAAACATCATCGGTCCGAGGACTGACCCTTATGGAATCCCGCCCGTCACAGACGCTCCCTTTGATACCTATTCACATACCATCACTCGTTGTTTTCTTTCTGTGAGTAATTCTCTGATCCACTGCAGTGCTTTTCCCGTTATTCCTGCCTCCTCGTCTAGCTTTTGCACTAATATTTTGTGTGGAACTGTGTCGAAAGCCTTCTTACAGTTCAAGAAAATGCAATCTACCCACCTCTCTCTCTCTCTCTCTCTCTCTCTCTCTCTCTCTCTCTCTCTCTCTCTTGTCCTGCTTCTGTTACCTTGATGTAAAACTCAATAGGTATGAGTGTGTGTGTGTGTGTGTGTGTGTGTGTGTGTGTGTGTGTGTGTGTGTGTGGTTTCTCATCGAGATTTCTTAGCGGTTGTTGAGACTTAGTTTCTGGCCCGCTCCTAGATTTGATATTTATCACTACTGTCTGGCCACTTGGGCCTTGTATACACTCCTGAAGCTGTGTATTAAAGTTTAGTGCCATCCTTTCCTTTTCAATATAATATTAGCTTTACAAGCACCCAGGTGCTCGAGAAATACTTTCTTCCTTACCTATGGCGCATCTGTACCTTACATCTGTACCTTATTCTTCCACATCTGTACCCTTGATTCTGGTTCTTTAAAATTCACTTCTCAGTAAAACTATCTTCCTTGGTGCTTCTCTTTACCAAGGTAGTCAGGTTTAGTTCCATCAGCCTCTCCTCATAGTGCAGGCCTCTTAATTCACCATTTTTATTCCCATGAGTTGCTTGTGTGTCAGCCTTCCCGGCGGTAACTACATTTGTTTGTATATGTTTTTTTTTAAATCCATCACCAGAATAATAAAGTGAATAATACTCCATTAGTGACAGAAAATATTATTTATAATATAAAAGTTACTGATAATTGAAACTTCTGTTTACTAGAAATAAAAATCTGACTAGAAAATGTTCATTATTATTTTTAATAGAATTTTTTTATATGAAAACAACAGATAAATTTACATGTTATTTAAATTGCTAATGGAATAATAAATCTGATAAATCATATATAGTCATATAAGAAATCAATCTTGGGAAATCTGAGAGTACGAAACGGAAGAATGATATAAACTAGACGAAATATTGTAAAGAAAAATGTGATCGTTCCTCTGAATGTTTGATATTTTGGCTGGCGCCCACCTGAGTGGTCACCTGCTGAGTGATGCTTGGCCACTCAGATTCATCTCTGGCCATCTAGTGTGATGCCTGGTCCTTCACACACTTGTGAAGTTCCTACTCCGGTTTCTCGAGCTCCTGAGTAGTAACTTATACCTCTGAGGGCGACGATAGCACTCTGTCACTGAGTGCCATTAGTACCCTTGTACTCACTGTGAGTGACATCAGTACCCTCGCACTCACTGTGAGTGACATTAGTGCCCTCGCACTCACTGTGAGTGACATCAGTACCCGTGTACTCACTGTGAGTGACATTAGTTCCCTTGTACTCACTGTGAGTGACATTAGTTCCCTTGTACTCATTGTGAGTGACATTAGTGCCCTCGCACTCACTGTGAGTGACATCAGTACCCTTGTACTCACTGTGAGTGCCATTAGTTCCCTTGTACTCACTGTGAGTGACATTAGTGCCCTCGCACTCACTGTGAGTGACGTCAGGAACGTCGCACTCACCAGAGTGGCTAATACCACCAATCTCAAGGACACTCACTGCCTCACACCAAGGTAGGACACTCACTGCCTCACACCAAGGTAAGCCAACCAGACACTTACTTCAGTTGTGAACTGTCATCAAGAAGCAAATATTCAGCTAAAGTTATTATTAGTTTTTATTGCTTGATTAGCTAGTTAGGTTTAGCACCTATCGACTGCACAACTGCACGAGGGTCATCAAGGCCGTGTGCAACCTGTTCTCCACTTCTCAAAAAAATTATAATACCTAAAATAGAATTAAAGTAGCCTCAGTGTATGCATACTGGCAAACATACACCTCTTTGTGAATTATTATTTTTGTTAATAATAATAGTATTTTTATTTAAAAATTATTGTTATTATTAATAATAATAATAATAAAAATATTATAATTCTTTTTATCATTATTATTATTATTATTACTTTTGGTTCGTTTATTGGGCTTACAGCTGGCTGCACATGGTCATTATAATAATATAAATAATAATAATAATAATAATAATAATAATAATAATAATAATAATAATAATAATAATAATAATTAAAAATAATAATAATAATAATAATAATAATAATATAATTATTATTATTATTATTATTATTATTATTATTATTTTTTTTTTTTTATTAACACATCGGCCGTCTCCCACCAAGGCATTGTGGCCCGAAAAAGAAAAACTTTCATCATAACTCACTACATCACTGTCTTGCCAGAGGAGTGCTTACACTAAAGTTATAAAACTACAACATTAACACCCCTCCTTCAGAGTGCCGGCACTGTACTTCCCATCTCCAGGACTTTAGGCCGGCCTGCCAGTTTCCTTGAATCCCTTCATAAATGTTACCTTGCTCACACTCCAACAGCACGTTAAGTCCTAAAAACCATTTGTCTCCATTCGCTATCTAACACGCTCACGCATGCTTGCTGGAAGTCCAAGCCCTTCGCACACAAAACCCCCTTTACCCCCTCCCTCCAACCTTTCCTAGGCCAACCCTTACTCCGCCTTCCCTCCACTACAGATTTATACACTCTCGAAGTCATTCTATTTCGTTCCATCCTCTCTATATGCCCAAACCACCTCAACAACCCCTCCTCAGCTCTCTGGATAAAAGTTTTGGTAATCCCACACCTCCTCCTAATCACCAAACTACGGATTCTCTGCATTATATTCACACCACACATTGCCCTCAGACATGACATCTCCACTGCCTCCAGCCTTCTCCTTGTTACAACATTCACAACCCATATCTCACACCCATACAAGAGCATTGGTATAACAATACTCCCATACATTCCCCTCTTTGCTTTCATGGATAAAGTTCTTTGTCTCCACAGACTCCTCAGTGCACCACTCACATTCCTTCCCTCGTCAATTCTAATATTCACCTAATCTTTCATAGACCCATCTGCTGACACATCCACTCCTAAATATCTGAACACATTCACCTCCTCCATATTCTCTCCCTCCAATCTGATATCCAATCTTCCGTTACCTATTTTTTTTTGTTAGCCTCATCACCTTACTCTTTCTTATTTTCTTTTTTAATTTCCTTCTTTTACCAAACTCATCCACCAACCTCTGCAACTTCTCTTCAGAATCTCCCAAAAGCACTGTGTTATCAGCAAAGAGCAACTGTGTTAGATTCTTTATCTTTTAACCCCACACCCCTTGCCAACACCCTAGCATTCATTTCTCTTACAACTCCATCTTTAAATATATTGAACAACCACGGTGACATCACACATCGCTGTCTATGGCCTATTTTTACTGGGAAATAATCCACCTCTAGCTTACATACTCTTACCTGAGCCTCATTATCCTCGTAAAGACTCTTCACTGTTTTCAATAACCTACCTCCTATTCCATTCATTTGCAACATCTGCCACATTGCCTCCCTATCCACCCAACCCTACGCCTTTTCCAATCCCATAAATGCCGCAAAAACCTCTTTACCCTTATCTAAATACCGTTCACCTATATTTTTTCACTGCAAACACTTGGTCTACACACCCCCTACCCTTCCTAAAGCCTCCTTGTTCATCTGCTATCCTGCTCTCCATCTTACTCATAATTCTTTCAATAATAACTCTACCACACACTTTACCAGGTATACTAACAGACTTATTCCCCTATAATTTTTACACTCTCTTTTGTTCCCTTTTCCTTTATACAAAGGAACTATGCATGCTCTCTGCCAATCCCTAGGTACTTTACCCTCTTCCGTACATTTATTAAATAGAAACACTAACCACTCTAAAACTATATCCCCACCTGCCTTTAACATTTCTATCTTTATCCCATCAATCCCAGCTGCCTTACCCCCTTTCATTCTACCCACTGCCTCACGAACTTCCCCCACACTCACAACTGGCTCTTCCACACTCCTACAAGATGTTATTCCTCCTTGCCCTATACACGAAATCACAGCTTCCCTGTCTTCATCAACATTTAACAACTCCTCAAAATATTCCATCCATCTTCCCGATACCTCTAACTCTCCATTTAATAACTCTCCTCTCCTATTTTTAACTAACAAATTCATTCGTTAACTAGGCTTTCTCAACTTATTAATCTCACTCCAAAACTTTTTCTTATTTTCAACAAAATTTGTTGATAACTTCTCACCCACTCTCTCATTTGCTCTCTTTTTACATTGCTTCACCACTCTCTTAACCTCTCTTTTTCTCTCCATATACTCTTCCTTCCTTGCATCACTTCTACTTTGTAAAAACCTCTCGTATGCTAACTTTTTCACTCTTACTACTCTCTTCTTTCCTCCCGCATCCACTTTCCTATAACCACAAACTTCCTCTGAACACTCTAACTATATTCTTAAACTTACCCCATACATCTACCCCATTGCCTATTCTCTCACTAGCCCATCTGTCTTCCAACAGTTGTTTATATCTTACTCTAACTGCCTCCTCCTTTAGTTTATAAACCTTCACTTCTCACTTACTTGCTGTTTCCATTCTCCTTGTATCCCATCTACCTTTTACTCTCACTGTAGCTACAACTATAAAGTGATCTGATATATCTGTGGCCCCTCTATAAACATGTACATCCTGAAGTCTACCCAACAGTTTTTTATCTACCAATACGTAGTCCAACAAACTACTGTCATTACGCTCTATATCATATCTTGCATACTTATTTATCCTCTTTTTCTTAAAATATATGTTACCTATAACCAAACCCCTTTCTATACAAAGTTCAATCAAATGCTCACCATTATCATTTACACCTGGTACCCCAAACTTACCTACCACACCCTCTCTAAACGCTTCTCCTACTTTAGCATTTAGGTCCCCTACCCCGATTACTCTCTCACTTGGCTCAAAAGTTCCTACATATTCGCTTAACATCTCCCAAAACCTCTCTCTCTCTCTCTCTCCTCTACACTCCTCTCTTCTCCAGGTGCTTACACACTTATTATAACCCACTTTTCACATCCGACCCTTATGTTAATCCATATAATCCTTGAATTTATACATTTATATTCCCTTTTCTCTTTCCATAACTGATCCTTCAACATTATTGCTGCCAGTTTCTTAGCTCTAACTCTCTCAGATTATTATTATTATTATTATTATTATTATTATTATTATTATTATTATTATTATTATTATTATTATTATTATTATTATTATTATTATTATTATATAAAATATGCATTAAATCTGCATGTGCAACATAGCACTGGGATTATGTGAAAGTGAATGGAAGGTTAAGTGCAGATGGTGGGAGTCAGCGTGGTTACACATTTAAAGTCTAAGTGGAAGGGGGGGGCAATAGCTTAGTTTCCAACACAAAATCAAAGAGTGAGTCTGCTTATAGGCAGGACTTTGAGCTAGAATGTGAGAGTATGTGTGTCAGGGCACTGTAGATGTCAGTTTGTGAGTCGTCGCAGAGGTACCTGGCCTTGCTTCATGTGGTATCGTTGAGTGGATTGACTTACGATTTTGTAGTAACAAGATTGCAAACAAATCTGGGAACGGGTGGGAGTTGAACCCATAGCGAGTGAGTCGTAAAACTCTGATCTGAGTGAATTGTGTGTCAGATTATCAAACAACAAAGTGTGGTTTTCAATAAGCTTAACATGATCCACCATGAGGCCTGGTCACAGACCGGGCCGCGGGGGCGTTGACCCCTGGAAACCTCTCCAGGTAAACTCCAGGTAACAGCGGTGAAAAGATGAATCTCACTGTAGGTTGACAGAAAACAATTTGTTGAGTCCTAACTAACCAATGTTAGTACCAGTCATTGGGGTACTGATGGAAGTTTATGAATAAATGACTGGGAAGCTGAGTCAGTGTGGTCATTGCCCCTGGGCATGACAGAGGGCAGGGGCAAACTTGAATCGTGAGAACCTCCCAAAGAAAGACGGAAAAACGCGATACGCGGTGAACGTAGAGGGAAGGTATGTTTAAAGACGTGATAAGAACGCAGATATGGATATTAAAGGTAAGTAATAAAAGGGATTGACCATTAAATGAATAAATGTTATTAACATTAGCAATTGTTCGTGAAGGCCATGGAAGCGGTCAAAATAGCGAAGAAAATGGGCATTGCGACGATCAAGCAAAGACTGTATGTTTACCTCTGGATACAAGATCTCGAGGCAGGAACAGCGAAAAGCCTCTTAACCACAATTTAATCCATAATGCATTGAATCAAGTTATAATATAATAATAATAATATCTTTATTTCAACAAGTACATGTACAAGGTGTACAGGACTAGCTGACATCAATGACATACCACTATGCTCTCTGTCAATCTGAAGAAGATGTCCTCTCTTGAGCTACTCTACCAGCAGCTGAAGGAAGAACTGAGGGTAGCTAAGCTTGAGATACAGCGACTGACTGAGGAAAACAAGAGGATTCGTAGTAATCCTCCTGTTGAGAATCCTCAAGCCAGGAAAGGAACCTGGACAGTGGCTAAAACGCATGGGACAAAGTTAAGGCTCAAGAGGACGGGTGGAGAGGTAGAAACAACGAAGACCCAGGAGAATGTTGTGGAAACATCGAACCCATTCTCCGTGCTACCCGATGAATGTGAGTCGACTTCTGGGAGCGTCACGACGAAAGACACAAAGGAAGGTAAAAACATTGTTGTTGTTGGGGACAGTCAGGTTAGGTACATGGATAGGGCTTTCTGTTTGATTGATAGGGTTTGCTTTCCTGGGGCTGGGATGGAGGATATTGTTAGCCGTCTGGACGACATCATGAGAGGTAATGGGAGCAATCCTATTATCTGTCTCAGTGCTGGAGGCAACGATGTTGGCAGACGTAGGAGTGAGGACCTGACTAGCAGGTTTAGGTCAGCAATAGACATAATTAGGAAGAAGGTGGGAACCCTGTCATATGTGGTATTTTGCCAAGGAGAGGAGTTGGAAATGAATGGCTGTCCAGGGCAATTGGTGTCAATTGCTGGCTGGACAAATACTGTAAGGAAAATTCAGTAACATTCATTGACAACTGGGACCTCTTCTATGGCAGAAATGACATGTATGCCAGGGATGGGGTTCACTTATCCAGGTCTGGGGTGGGGCACTGGCAACTGCAGTGGAGGGAGCTGTTAGGGCTTTAAACTAGAAATAGTTAGTGGTATGGGTTTTGGGGGAAAACAGAGAAGTCCCATGTAGAATATTATAAGTTGTAGGAGAACTAGTAATAGGCAGAATAAGGTGGATAGTGGAAAGCTAGTGAGACTAGATGACAAGGACAGTAATAGGTATAGTGGAAAACAGAGATGAGCAGGAAGGGTAAAGAGAAAGGAGGGTCTCTAAATATATATTACACCAATAGTCGTAGTGCTAGGAATAAGATGGACGAGTTGAGATTAGTTGCAAGTACGGGTAATATTGATGTTTTTGCAATAACTGAGACATGGTTTAATATGAAAAATCGGGACTTGCCTGCCGAATGTCACATTCAGGGTTTTAAATTGTTCAAGTAGACAGAAGTATCGGGAAAGGGGTGGGTGGCACTCTATGTCCGTGATCATTTAAATTGT
>WNWK01044166.1:0-15204 GCA_009830355.1 Cherax destructor | reverse complement strand
ATTTTAAACCCCGGGCCCCCGTGCGAAAAGCAAGACGTAGCCACCATGCCTAGCCACCATCCCTGGGGTGTGGAAAACTTGTGTCTCTCTAATCCAAATCAAATGTCTATTAAATAACTTCTACCCAAACTACTGGAAGAGCGATGGGACAGTAGTGGGGGGTATGTCCGTAGTACCAGTTACGGAAACACTGCAATTTTACAGGGGGGGAATAACTCCTTGTGACCATATAAAAAAAGTGTGGGACAGCAAGGCAGACTGAGGGGAAAGCAGCATACAAATTATGCCGCTGGTCACTGCCGATGATCGGCAAGGGAGAGTGTTGCCTCCAGTTCTTAAAGGGTAAAAGACCATTATAATATTTTTCTGAAAGAAAAAAAATCAAAGGGTTTTAACTCGCTGGCAGACTTAGAAAAAGGAAGGGGGCATAGATGGACCCCCTGAAAATGCGGACAGATGATTACCAATTTCAGTGGCAGGAAGAGGGAGTATATACCTGGCCCCCGAAAAAACAGGAGCTGGGGGGGGAGAATTTCCACTCCTCCGACTTTCTTCCAGACTGCACCATGGGGAAAGCCTAAGTGATGGTGAAACTTCCCCCAGCAAGGTGAGCGGGGGCGGATGACACGTCGGCTATTCTTTTTCTCCTTAAAATCAAGGAGTCTCTGGGTTCTGTTAAAAATTACCTCCTTGCAGAGCGTTTAAAACACCCCCGAGCCAAAGCAGGAGACCACCAAAACACACTTCTGAGAAACTTGCCCGAGTTGGGGGATGAATGTAAAGCTGCGAGGAAGCGGAGGACAAAGAGATGTAAACCTCATCAATGGAGGATGAGGAAGGAGCCTCATAAAAGGTAGTATGATGTGTGAAAAGGTCCTTTTTCCAGTCAAATTCCCCAGGGGGGGTTTCGAAAGGTGGAGAATATGAAAAGGGGCATGGTCGATTGGGAAAAAGATGTTCATTGTCCGGGAGGGCAGAAGGGGAATCGAAAGTTGAGGAAGAGCAGATGGAGATGTGCAAGAGAAAGAATGATTGAGGGTCAAAATGGGGGGGACACCTTTTTAAAAAATGGATGGGGGGAAAAAGCAAAAATGCCTCCCAAATGAAACCTAGGGTTCAGTCAAAAAGAAAATGGTGTGCATTAAAACCCAAGTAACAGAAGGGGGGGCACAAGGGAAAAAACCCGAAAATCCCTCTGGGATGACAAAAACCCAAAAGGGGAAAGAAAAAGAAGAGGGATCCACTCATTCAAAAGGGGTGGGCTTGGGTGGAAGAATGAACTAGGCTGATGGTATGGGAAAACCCCGTAGTAAAAAACACTTTGTTAAAAGGGTTTCCCTGGAAAAAGGTCAGGGAAAATAACTCAAGCCCGAAAAGGACGGAAAAAGTGGATTGTAATTTGGGTTCTGCAAAAAGCCCCCCAGGGGAAAAAAGGGGGAAAATGCCTGAAGCTCACCCCCTTCCCAGGGCCCGGATATTCCCGCAAAAGCCTGACTTATGAAAAAAAAGATACAAGTAAGTTAGGGGTATTTTGGACTAGGGGTTGAAAAGTTCCGTGTGGAGGCAGCGGAAGACCTGTAATCAAAGAAGGAGGGGGCTGTGAAGGGAAAGGAGGGGTGTGACGGAGAATAGAAAAAAGGGGGCCGGAGGGGGCGGTGCCATCAATGGTTATCCTTAAAAAATTTCGATAGTTTCCCGTGTTTGGAAGAAAAAGATGCAGAATGGGGGACTAATTAGAAATGAAAGGAGGGGGGGGGTGGGAAACAATCGGGGAAACTATGCTCGAAAGTAGAGGGCGGGGAGGGGGGAAAGGGGGAGACTTCAAAGGGGTTTGGGAGAGGACGGGGAGTGGAAGGACCTGGAAGGGGGCAAGTCAAGGAAGAAACTTGGGGGGGCAGGGGGTGAAGAATTTAACAAAGGGGGAGGATTAACCCCACCTTTTCAGGGTTGTGGGGGTGAAGCCCCAAAAAAGTATTTTTTTCCGACTTATGAGAAGAAGAGGGGTGGTGAGTTAGGGGTTGGATGAGGGGGTGAAAACCAGAACTGTGCAAGTGAGTAGAGGAAGGGGTGGGGACAGTGGGATGCCGGTAGGGACCCGGGCCAAGAACAGCAAAAAGGTTAAGACAGGGGTGACGGGATGGGCGACCACAGAGGAAGCCACGGAAATTTGGGGCCCCAAAGGGGGGGGGATTTTGGGAATGATAGAATGAAATCGGAAATCTCCTTTGGTTGGGTTAAAAACACCCAAATAACAGAAAAGGTGGTGGCAAGGAAGAAACCAAAAAACAACATCTGGGATAGGCAATGCCCAGAAGGGGAAAAATACAGACTCCCAAAAGGGGGAAAAATGGGGGGCAACACCTGAATCTCACCTGGGCCCCCGGGGCCTTGGGTATTCCAAAAAACAACCAATTTTTAAAAGAAAAATCAAGTCGAAGATAAAATTTGTGGACTAATAGGGTTAGAAAAGTCCCCGTTTGGGGCGAGATAACGTAGCGGAAGGATAGGGGAATCTGTGAAGGAAGGGGGGGTGAGACGGAGATGGGTAGGAGGAGGCCAGGTGGGCGGTGTCCATCAATTTCCCAGTCTCCTAATATATTCTCGATACTTATTTTCAGAGACAAAGATGCGGGAATGGACCACATTAGAGATGGAAAGGAGGGGAGGCAATCAGGAGACTATGGACTGTACTAAAAAGGGGGTGGGGAAAGGGAAAAAAACTGTCAAAGGGGGTTTGGGGGGGGACGGGGGAAAAAGGTGTGGAGGATAAACCCTCCACCTTTAAACCAAACAGTTGGAGGTGAAAACCAGGCATAGAACCGGGAAGGAAAAATGTGCAGGATGGAGAAGGGAAGGGGGGGGAGATGAGATTTTAACAATTTTTTTTTGGCCAGTTTTGAGAAAAGGGGGGTGGTGAGGGGTGTTGGACGGGCGTGTGCACAGAACTGTCGGTAAAGTGGAAGGGTGAGGACAGTATGGGGGGGTGAACCTCGGGCCAGGAAAAGGGTGAGCGGGGTGACGGGGGATGGGGGGGGCCACAGAGAAGCCGGGAGTTGGGCCCCAGAAGGGGGGACGTTTAGCAAGGGAGAATGGAAATGGGGGAGTCTCCTTAAAGGGCGTGGGATGGGGGAACGCCATGCTTGGGGAAATCCCTTTCTCCTCTTTAAAAACCATTTCCCTCTTTTTAGAACCTGGGGCGGAGTAAGATGGATGCCCTCATATAGTTCGGCAAGAGGGGGGTAGACTCAAGAAGGATTGGCAGGGTTTCGACAGAAAGACTGGGCTTTTGGGCAATGGACCTGCTTTTGGGGAACCAAAACACCAGCAGATTCTAAAAGTTGGGTGTGGGATCACCTTTGAACTTTGGTGACCCGAATGTAGCCCGGGGGGCGGAAGGTCCAGTAAAAGTTACGAAAATTTAAGGATATGTTTTCCCCTTGGCAGGGGGGACAAAAGTGTCAACTTTGAGTATAGGAAGGTCCTGGGGTCGCTGCTCCAGAATGTCACCCCAACATTTTTAAATTCTGTTGAACAATGGTAGGAGAATAACAGTGCCACTACAAGTTTGAGAGAATGATGTTTTCAATAGTAAAAGTATCATTTTGGGTAAGGCAGAAAGACCCACGAGCGGGCGCATTCTGGACCATAACGAGTGCCTTGCAATCAGTGGAAAGATAGGTGAAAATTATTATTATTATAATCAAATGAACCCAAACCACGGGGGGTATAGGTAGAAAATGGTTCAAGGAAAAACATTAGTCCAGGGAGTGTAAATCATGGCCCCCGGCTCCAAAAAATTTAAAATTAATATAATATTGTAAGTGCTTGTGGAAGTTTTTTTTGGGGGTCTGAAATGACTAACCTATGTGACATTATTTTTTAAAGGGAAGTAAATTGTTTATTGGCACTTGAGCGGCTTCTGGGAGGGGAAAGGGCTGGTTGTTTCTGAGATGCATGAAAAGGGGAAGTAATGAATATCATCATGAAAGGGTTTTGGGGGTTTTAGATTGGGACCAGTTGGTTTCATGGGCGGGCAGCATCCCGAAAATTGCTGCCCATAGGGGGAAAAGCTGGAAGCAAGGTCAGAGAAAAGCGAAGGTCAGATGTAAAAAGGGGCCACTCCTGAAGTAGGTAAAGGCAAGTGGGGGGATGGGGTATTGGAAGTGTCAAAAGGGGGCCCGTAATGAGGCCGGGGCGGGCAGGATGGGGTCGGAAGGGCCCGGGGTAGGGTTCACGGCTGGGCCCCCATGGTTAATTTTTTTTTTTTTTTTTTTTTTAAGAAAAAAGAAAATAAAATAAAAAAAAAAAGAAAAAAAAAGGGGGAACGTGGAGCAAAGCTCTGGAGGAATGAAAGGGGCATAAATCCCCTCTGCCCAAGAGGACCTCAGCCCCCAAAGTAGTCAGATGCGGCAGGGCCCCGTCCCATACCCACCCTTCATGAGTAAATGAATCTGGGATAGCAACCTCCATCCCCGGCCACCTCGGCGGCAAAAAAGGGCGGCTGGATACCCGCCAAAAAGCTCCTCTTGCACCCCCGAATCGAAGGTGGCCTCCGAATACACCCGTGCCCGAAAGAAACCAAAAGCCCCACCCAGGGCCGGAGAGGATCAGGACATCCCAGGCAATCCAGTTCCAGGAAACTCCCCCCCCGGGGAACAACGGAATGGGATGACCACGGTACCCATCCCCTCCTAGGAACCAGAATTTGGGGAAGCCCCACGGGTTTAAAAATAGAAGGAATGGGGAGGGATGAGGATGGGGGGAAAAAAGGGGGGGGTAATTAAAAGGTTTTTGATCTGAAGAAAGGCCAAAAAGGTCTTTTTCCCTCAGACCAATTTCCCATCCCAAAGGGGCCCCCAAGAGATGCCCTATGTAATTCTTAATTTTTTCCAAAATTTTCATATTTTTGGTATCATTACCTTTAGAAAAATTCTTTGTTTCAAAAAAAAATTACTATTTTTTAATTCTGACACTGTCAGCCCTTTTAATTTCAGGGTCCAAATGGTGAAAAGGTTTAAAAACATTCACACATCCCCCCCAATTTATATTAATGGACCCTCGCTATTGAATTTTCCAAACTCACCTCATTCCAAATGCTGTTCAAGTGCTTTTAAAAACAATTTATTCCCATGGGAATGTTTAAAAGATTAGTCCATTTCAGAAAAAAAAATACACTTATAAAAGCACACAATAATAAACTTACAAAAAAGGGTGATTTTTGGGAGTTTCGAATGGAGGGCCCACTGTAAATGAAATCTATCCATTCTTTCTTTAAAAAAATTTTGTGATTGTTAAATTTAGAAAATCAGGGGCACTAAATGTGTAGGGATAAGTACCTTGGGAATGAGGTTAAAGCCCAGCTCCTAGAAAAAAAAAAACCCTCCATCAAGGCTTTTTTGGGGTCGTCAAA
This sequence comes from Cherax destructor, assembly GCA_009830355.1. Classification (NCBI taxonomy): domain Eukaryota; kingdom Metazoa; phylum Arthropoda; class Malacostraca; order Decapoda; family Parastacidae; genus Cherax; species Cherax destructor. The sequence goes on along the minus strand of WNWK01044166.1, from coordinate 9,794 downwards.
ATCAAATTGATATAACTATAAAATTCAGGTTGAAAACCATTTAGCTAGTTATCATTTTTTCCCTTTTTTTTTTCCAAATTTTTATCCTTTTTTTGTACTGAATTTTTTTTTTTTTTTTTTGGTATTTTCCCCGCACCATCAAAGTTGCCTCATACTCACTGATACCTATCCACTATTTTGGGCCAGCCCGTCACATTAACATAGATGAAACCTTGAGTTACAATCCATGATGGGCTCCAAGCCCTCAAAAATTTAACCCCTGGTCACAATACCATAGTTGGGCCCAAGTCAAAAACCTGTTAAACCCCTGGCCCAAATACCATGTTGGGCCCAAGCCCTCCATGGGGAAACCTAGTCACAATATCATAGTTGGGCCCAAGTCAAATCCTAGTTGGAACCTGAGCCCAAATTCCAAAATTTGGGAAACCCCCCAATCAAAAATCCAATTTGGGAACCCCCCAAGCCCTCCATTTTGGGGGCCCGAGCCCAAATCCCCAAAAGGAACCAAAGTCAAAATATAGAGGGAAACCCCTGGTCCAATACCATAGAGGGAAACCCCTGAGTCACAATCCCTAGATAAAACCCTTGTCAGAATCCCCTTTTGGGAAACCCCCGAGTAAAAAACCATAGTGGAACCTGGTCACAATAACATAGTTGGCCCCAAGTCCTCCCCGGGGTGGAAAATAATAATCCAAGATGGAACCCAAGTCCAATAATGAGGGAACCCTGGCCCCTCCTAGAGGGAAACCCCTAAGTCACAATACCATAGAGGGAAACCCTGGTCACAAAACATTTTGGGAAACCCCTGGCCCAAATTTACCACAGAGGGAAACCCCCAGTCACAATCCCCAGATGGAACCCTGAGTCAAAAAAAACATTTTGGACCCCTGAGCCCTCCACAGATAAAACCCCAAAGCCCAAAATAAAGATGTCAGAACCGTAGTTGGAACCCCAAGTCACAATACCATAGATGGAACCTGGTCACAATCCCATAGATGGAACCCAAAGCCCTACCTAGAGGGAAACCCCTGAGCCCAAATACCATAGATGGAACCCTGGTCACAATAAAAAGAGGGAACCAAGTCACAATCCCAAAGAGGGAAACCCCCAAAGTCACAATACTACAGGTGGAACCCCAAAGTCACAATACAAAATTTGAAACCCTGGTCACAAAGTTCAAACCCTCTTTTTTTGTATGCCTATTTTTGGTTTTTTGGTTTTGGACTTTTGTAAAATTTTGTCCCCGGTTTTTAAAATTGAAAATGGTCCTCCAAACTTGTCCCCTGCCTGCATGCTCGCCCTCTTTTCCCCGAATCGAGCTCCCCACAAGCATCCCCGCATTGGCCCGAGCAAATTTTCTTTAGTGGGGCAATGAAGTGTTTGGGCTGAGTGGAAGAAATACCCCCCAAAATCAAACCCCCCCAGGTGCCTCCTGGTAATGGCAATGTCCCCCTCATCTCAGCGAAAGACCCAAATTTTTGGAGGTTTAGTTTCATCACAGTAATTCTTGCCCCCCAATCCACTCCCTCATCCAGCCCATGGAAGAGGGCATTTCAAACTTCAAAAAAATCTACACCAAAAAAGTTTCAAGGTGCTTTTAATGCCTCGGACACGAAATTTACCTAAGAGAGTTCTGGGGGAAACCTTAATATCCTCAATTCGTAACTTTAATAAGCGCAGGGGTGACTTCCCGGACGATAAACTCTGCTTGGAAAATTGTGGAAAGAATGTGTCCTCGGAATGATTTTGAAATTGGAGGCTGCCCCGTGACCCTTCACCCGTTTGGAAAATATTGTGTCTTTGAAGTCCCTGGGTTGGGTGTGAGTGGCCCCGGATGTGGAAGTTGGGAAACCACAGACAAAGCAACCACTGAAGAGGGAAGACCTTTTTCTGGAACAGCAACAAACCCCAGCTGGGGAAAATTTCTTGGGAGGAGGAAGAGGAGGGGAAAAATGTGCCCTTCAGTGATTGGATATTTTGCAAAATGGAATGAGGTAAATTTTGTGGAAATATCACCCCCAAGCTGTTTAAGCCGTGTCCAAATGTTCAGTGACAATGCCTTGTCCCATTTTAGGGAAATCTTAAATAGTGCCCGAACACACCCTCGACGATTTTTTTTGTGACGGGGGCCCGGACTCTCAAGTTGTCCTATCCCCGTAAAAAACAAAGAAGGAAGTAACCGGATAGGGCCTGATACCTGAATTCCTTTTGGGGGATTTCCCTTCCCAAAAAATAACCCTTCTCCTCCCCCCTCCCTCCCTTCATGCCAACAAGGCTTAATAAATAAAAGGTGTTAAAATTTTATTTTTCCATTTCTTTAATTTTTATTTATTTCTCATTGTTTTTTGTATTAAACATATTATTCTCTATAAAATGTATTTTTTTTAATATTTTGGGTGTCTGGGATTAATTGGTTTAATTTTTTTCTTTTGGGGAAAAATTTCTTCATTTTGGGTTGGTTTTTTTAAAACTTTTAAGATTAATAAACCAAAGGGTTTCCCCTTTTACTATAGTTGGAACCCCCAAATCCTTTAGTTGAACCTGGTCATAATAAAAGTTGGGCCCCATACAAAAAAATGTTCAACATTCCATCTTTTTCATTAATGGTGTGATATTTTTCAGTTGTCCATTGGTTTTAATTCTTGTAATAAATCCCCAAAATCCAAGTGGATAATTAAAGTTTGTCTGCGCATAGTACCATCTCATTGGTCTTGTTGCCCTTCTTGCCTCTATTATGTAGTTTTTTTCTTATTCTTAACAATCAAAATCTTAAAATTCATTCTGTTTGGGGTTTAAAAAAACTGTAGCAACATCTCAGGGGTCCTTTCTTATTTTATTTTTCTAACTCAACAATCCCCCCTGCAAGACAGGGAGCCCAAAAAAACACATTCACCAACATTCCTTCACTGCTGTCTTTCCGAAGTGTGCACATCAAAAAAGTTACCTGCGATTCCTCACCCCCCACCCTTTTTTCAGTCGGCATTGTCCGTCCTCTTCCATACTCTAGTCAGCAAACAGTTTCCCCCCGAATCCATTCAAAAGTTTTCCCCCATTCCCCTCATTCCACAGCACATCCATTAAGCCAATTTTCCAAACCCTTCTTTTAACATCCCACACGCTTCCATATATCATCTTCTAAACCTTTACCTTTTGTACCTCCCCCCAACCATTCTAGGAAATCCCTTCATCAATCTATCCCTCTCCATCCTCCTGCATGCCTGCTCCCAACTCAAAACCCCTCTCATTTTACCCCCGTTACTCTACTTTCCTATTACATTATTTTTTAAACATTAAACACATTGGCCATAGGTGCAGAGGGGGTTTGTTCAAAGGTAAGTTAGAAAAAGGTGATAAAGGATCAAAATATTAGGAGAAAGTTGGGTATCAGATTGGAGGAGAGGTATGGAGGAGGGGAATTATTCAATTTTGGGAGTGGACATTCCAGATGGGGCTATGAAGGGTGAGGGGAATCATAGAATTTATGGGGGAAATAGTGGAACCCGGGGTCTGTGGAACAAAGAAACCCTTTTCTATGGAAGTAAAAGGGAAGTAGGAAATATTATCCCTCTTATATGGGTGTGAAACATGGGGGATGAAAGTTTCAATGGGAAAAGGCTGGAGGCATGGAGATGTCATGTCTGGGGGTCAATGTGTGGTGTGAATATAATGCAGAAATGGGGGTTTTGGGAAAAAGGAAGGTGGGGATTCAAAAATTTATCCAGAGAGCTGGGAGGGGTTGTTTAGGTGGTTCGGACATTTAAAAGAATGGAACGAGACAAATGACTTCAGATGTATAAATCTGTAGTGGGGGGGAAGCGGGGTGGGGTGGCCTGGAAAAGGGTTTGGGGGGAGGGGGAAAGGGGTTTTTTTGGGGCTTGGGCTTTCCCGCAAGCATTTTGGCGTATTTTAGGAAAATGGGGACAAATGGTTTTAAACGGCATTAGTGTGAGCAAAAAACATTTTTGAAGTGATTCAGGGCGGCAGGCGGACTTGGTCCTGGAGATGGGAAGTACAGTGTCTGCACTCTGAAGGGGGGGTGTTAATGTTGCAGTTTTTTAAAATGTAGTGTAAAACACCCCCCTGGAAACGTGATGGAGTGAAGTGATGAAAGTTTTTTTTTTTGGGCCCCCCTGCCTTGGTGGAATCGGCCCATTTTTAATAAAAAAAAAAAATCGTTCCGCAGTTTGTCTGGAACAGTCCCGGAAAAGTCGAAAAGGGAAAATCCCTGTTGGGGGAGATCCCGAATGGCAGAAAAAAGGCGGCCTTTATTTCCTTTCTATGAATGTGGGATGTCTGGGAAAAAAATTTCTTCTTTACTTCTAAAATTCATTTGAAGTAGTCCCAAAAAATAACCCCCTCCCCTTTTTTGTATATTTTTTTAAAGCAACAATATAAATATTATTTAAAAAAACGAATACTTGGTACTTACATTAAAATTTATCATCTTCCTTTTTGTGACTTTGAAACCATTTTGGGATCTTTCACCAGATTCCGAAAAATCAATGGGTAATGTTGTCAACTTCCTTTTATCTTCTGCTGCAGGGGGGACATAGATGAAATTTGACGTTTGGGAAGGAAGTCAAACCCCCAAACCCCAAAACTTTTTAAAGCAACCCAAACCATGACAGATTGTGGGTCTTTACATTTTTTACTGTGTATCAGGGATGGACCTGTGATGGAGAAGGGGTACCTCACCCTGCTTTTGACCTTGAAACACAAATTGGATTCATCGTCCTCTGACTTGGCAAACTGCACATTCCTTTTTTATAGGGGGGTTACTGGGGGTTTTCCCTTACCAACAACTTGGAGGGGGAGGGCCTTTTGCGGTGGGAATGGATTGGGTTTAAGAACTCGGGTCATTTCTTTGTTTTGATGTGATCTTTGGATTTCTCTGTAGTTCCTGCATAAGTGTTATCTGTGTTTAAACGTCCTTCGCTATCAGTATGAGGTTTGTGTGGGCCGTCTGGGGGGGCCACAGGTGGTAGCAAGTAATGATTTTGTGACTTTGCTCATCCATTATGTGTAAATTTTCCATATAACAGTATTACTTGTCTCAAGTCAAAAGGTTTTTCTCATTATTTGGGGAAGCCCACATTTATCTTTTTACAAAAAATTTCATGGCACTAAATACGTTCCAAATCCAGTACTGGGAATAAACAATGCAACAGAACTTTTGTCACTGCTGCATGCAGGCACAATGAAATCAATAACCAGTGTCAAATTGAAATTCCCCCAAAACTTAAAGAAATAAATCAAATCGCAATATAAACCCCGTCACTTTAACTGTTTATAATGGACTGCACCATCTTTATGCATGATACACCCCCTGAAAAAATAAAGAAAAAAAACAAGGGGCCTTTGAAAAAAATTTTAAAAGGGGTTATAAAAGGCAAAATAATCCAATCTCAACTTTGGAAAATCCTGGGATATATATAAAAAAAAAAATAGAATCATGCCATTTTCATTCATGTTGTTCTGCAGAAAGTCGGGGGCATTTTTAAACAGTTCTCCATTTTTTTTTTAATAAATTTTTTATAATAAAAAAGGGGGTCCATTTATTCTTTAGGCACTTAGCTATTTTTATACAAACGATGGATGTCGAGTCATTTTTCTGGATTTTTAAAATGCACTCTGAGTCAAAAGCAATAATGACAAGGTGGACAAAACCCAAGGGTTTGATAGCAATATATGGCATATAACTTTTTGAAAATGTTGCCAACTCTATTAATAATGCCCTTGGATTTCTATTTATACCTACTCCTTTGAAATTTAGAACTTTTGGGGGGCACACTGCCATAGCATAAAAATGCAGTTGAAATTGTTTAAGGAAAGTGAGATTAGATATTTTTGACCTTCGGGCAGAAAGGGAAAAGGCAAATGTAAGAGAAGCGTGCAATATATGGTGAGCATAAAGGGTGAGGTCAAATTAAGAGATATTGCCAGCGTTAAAAGACAGGGTCATAAAAAGGATTAAATGAATATATCTACCAATCCCAGTTATTAGTATTCTGTATGTGTGGGATTGTGGAGGTTATGGAAGAGAACAAAATAATAAGAGTAAATGGGCATCCCATCAATCCTGCACAGGAGTATTTACTTCTGCATTTGGGATGTATCGGATGGAAAATTTAGATATCGTGGATGCGGATGGGGACATGGATGTCTTACTTATTTTGTGGATGCGGATGTGGATGTAGAAATTGTGCAATGTTCCGCGGATGTTGATCGGATGTAAGAAATTGTGCGTATGTTCTAGATTTCAGATCGGATATCTATTTACAGTAAAATGTGGATGCGGATGTAAGAAATTGTCGGATGTTCCGGGATGCGGATGCGAATATCCGATTCATCACTATTCTGCATACACTCTCAACTGGGAAAGATTGAAAGGACCCTAGACATAAATGTAACTTTTGGGATTATGAATTGACAGTCTTCTGAAAGTAGGTGGGGAAGCTAAGTTTTTATTTATTTATTTATTAACACTCAGCCGATTCCACCAAGCAGGGTGGCCAAAAAGAAAACTTTCATCATCATTCACTCCATCACTGTCTTGCCAGAGGGTGCTTTACACTACAGTTATAAAACTAACATTAACACCCCCTCCTTCAGAGTGCAGACACTGTACTTCCCTCTCCAGGACTCCAGTCTGGCCTACCAGTTTCCCTGAATCCCTTCATAAATGTTACTTTGCTCACACTCCAACAGCACGTCAAATATTAAAACCATTTGTCTCCATTCACTCCTATCAAATACGCTCACACATGCTTGCTGGAAGTCCAGCCCCTCACACAAAACCTCCTTTACCCCCTCCCTCCAACCTTTCCTAGGCCGACCTACCGCCTTTCCCTTTCCACTGATTTATACACTTTCAGTCATTTGTCGTTCTTCTCCCATAACCACCCCAAACCCCTCCTCAGCCTCTGGATAAGTTTTGGGAATCCTGCACCCCCTCCTTTCCTCAATTCTCTGCATTAACCCCACCACATTGACCTCAGACACGAACCTCCAGTCCTCAGCCCTCTCGTTGCAACATCTCACACCCATATAAGACTGTTGGTACAACTATACCTCAACATTCCCTTTACTTCCATGGACAAAGTTCTTTGTCTCCCCAGTAAAGAGGGGAATGTATGAAGTAGTTTACACACTCTTATACGGTGTGAAGCATGGATGATGAATGTTGCAACGAGGAGAAGGCTGGAGGCAGTGGAGTGTCATTCTAAGTCAATGTGGGTGATATAATGCAGAGAAAATTGAGTTTGGAAATTAGGAGGAGTGCAGGATTACCAAAACTATTATCCAGGAGCTGAGGAGGGGTTGTTGAGTGGTTCAGACATGTAGAGAGAATGGAACAGACAGAATGACTTCAAGTGTATAAATCTGAAGTGGAGGGACTAAGTAATATGATGAAGTCTGAGAAAGGGGGGTTTGCCTATCAGCTCTCCTAATAAAGTGGGCTAAAGTTTTAAGATGGTTCAGAACAGGTGACTTTTAGGGAGAGGGCGTGGGACTGCCACAACATTCAACAATCAAAGAGAACACCTAGAAATTTTAATGTATGTAGTACATACTGGGATAGGGAAATACAAGTATAAAATAGGCTGTGGTATGTTAGAGCATCTCATGAAAGCTATTGAGTTTTTTTTATCCATAAAAAACTGGAAACCATGAGAAGTGGCCCAGTTGGCTGCATGATGTATAGTGTTGAAAAATGTCACTACAAGATGACAGTTCAGGCCTGTACAGGTGATGGCAAAATCATCTACATATAAGGATGACCAGATACTTGGAAAGAAAAATTCATTAATAGTTATCAGGAACAAAATAATACTGACAGTGGACCCCCGGGTTACGAATACCCCGGGAAAACGCATATGGTATAATTTTGTAGTTCTTGTGGAATGTATTTTTGGGTCTGAAAAGCTAACCTACGTGAAATTTTTCCTTAAGGAGTAAATTCGTTGGATGCTTTAGCAGACTTCGGAGTAAGTTTTCAGAACCGGGGGTCCACTGTACTAAAGATACAGTTTTGTGGTATGGCATTGACTTACACAAAATCAAGAAAAGGCTATTAATCACTCAAACACTAAAATGTCTCTGGTTAAAAATCTCTGAGGAAAAGAGTTAACCCTCCTGAGAGGCCTAAGGAAAGAGCTTGGGATAAAATGATGAAATGCAGGGTAATGTTGTGAGGTTTTCTGATTGAAAAGATGGCAATGAACTGGAGTCAGGGGTCATTGACGAGCGACCCTTTTAAAACAAAACTGATGAAAGTTTTTGGCCTATAAGTACGAAATGAGGCATTTGTTGACTAAACATTCTAACAATTTATGAATGATGCTAATAAGAGCTACGGTCTGATGGGAGATGGATCTTATCCTGAATATCATTTTTTCATCTTAAAATATCATTTTTACAGTCTGAGCTGTTATCCCACCTCAGCTCATTTCAAACCCAACCCTATCAAAAATATTCTACTACCCCTCAGGATGTGACCCCACACCAGTCGGCTAACACCTAGGTACCAACTTAATGTTAGGTGAACAGGGGCTGCAAGTGTAGGAAACAAGCCCCAATTTCCACCCCTACTGGGGATCGAACCCGGCCACAAACCCCTTTCCCAGACCATACCTGGTTGAAGAGGTATAAGAGGAGACAAGTGCTGTGGGATGCTAGTGTTGTTTACCTGTGAACAGGTTGGCACATAGGCTCCAAAAACGTGAAGGGGACATAGTATGGTTTTTTGAAAAGTATGAGACAAAGTCCAATGAGACTGACTTGCACTTAGGACTTAGGTTTTAACTGGGGAAAGGTCAGGGGTGGCTGGAAAACAAAACAGTGATGCCTAATTGCTTTGCCAACTTTGACAGGGTCTGCAACACTTTTGCTTACATTGGTAAGGATAGGAGCAGGGTTGGATGTATACTTGCCTACTATCACATATTTATTCCAGGCTGTGCACAGAGAGGTAGTGTTTATGATGGACAAGTAAGATGCCAATAAATTCATTTAGCTATTGTATAATGTGATGAGTGCGCTCTTGCTTGTTTAAAATTTGAAGATGGTCTATGGGCAGTAGTGGTGTCAACTGCGCATGCAACTTGTCCAGGGATCTGTTAAATATGAATAAAATTATGGAAATGAATTAAGAAAAAGGTTAACCAAAAGGGCCCGTGGTTAAAGCAGCACAAGGACTGCAAAACTAACTCAGAAGTAACAGAGTCAATTACAGAAAGTCATAAAACTTAAAAATTAATAAAATAAAAACAGGTTAAACAGTATTCTTGGAAGTGGGGAAAAAAATTCAAAAATAATTTAATAATCAAAGTCATTGTAGTTGGTTGAACATATCACAAAATTTTTGAATTATATTTAGCTTACAGAAGCTAAATTAGAACGAGACTACATTTTTAACATGACATTTGAACCACACTAATAATTTTAGAATAAAGACAGAATTAGAAAAACAGGAAAAGGAATAGCAATTTTAAAAAAGGAAAATTAATGGGCCACTGAAATTCACATTTAAAATTATACACTGTGAAATCCAAGTTGTAGAAATTAAGATACACCTGATAAGATTATATTGGTTTAATCCTATAGTAAATTTAACCTTTCTCATGTCTGATTCCCTTTTTTAAATGATGCCATGGTAATGTTCTGCTGTGCTGAAACATTACATTTTTAATTGTGAGTTTGTTGAGATTATTACGAATTGACAAAAATAAGAAAACAAAATATAAAAATTTATTACTAAAGTCACAGCAGGTTTAGTGAATACAAAGGGCAAT
>WNWK01044165.1:0-15206 GCA_009830355.1 Cherax destructor | reverse complement strand
TCATTGCCTCCAGCACTGAGGCAGATAATAGGATTTATCCCATTACCATGCATGATGTTGTCAAGCCGGCTAACAATGTCTTCCATCCCAGCCCCAGGAAAGAAACCTCTGTCTCCTACTCCTATCTTTCAAGCAGAAGGCCCATCATATACCTAATTTGGGCATCCAAAAAATCGTTTTCCCTTTCCCTTTGGTGCCGTTGTCGTGACGCCCGTAGTCGACCACATTCGCTTGAAAGAAAGGAGTTCAATTTTTCCAAGCAGTCTTTTCTTCTTCGCGATTACCTTCCATTCGCTTTTGATCTTCAATTTCGCCCCATGTTGTACGCAGGCGTTGTTCAGGTTATCGTTTCTGCATGCATTAATGTGTTCATTGATGCGTGTTTCGAGGTTTCTTGCTGTTTCTCCTACATAAATTCTGTCGCAGCCTCCACAGGGTATAGTGTAGACCCCTGCGTTGACTGGTTCATGGTGCTTGGATTTAGTCCTGGTTTAAACTAATCCTAGTTTAAAGCCCTAACAACATCCTCAACTGAGCTAGCGAGAAATCCTACACCTTCCCTGGATAAGTGAACCCCATCCCTGGCATACATGTCATTTCGGCCATAGAAGTGGTCCCAGTTGTCAATGAATGGGACTGCATTATCCTTACAGTGTTTGTCCAGCCAGCAATTTATACCAATCGCTCTGGACAGCCATTCATTTCCAACACCCCTTCTTGGCAAAATGCCACATATAACTGGGCTCCCTCCCTTCTTCCTAATGATGTCTATTGCTGCCTTATACCTTCTAACTAAATCCTCACTTCTACGCTTGGCTACATCATTGCCTCCAGCACTGAGGCAGATAATAGGATTTATCCCATTACCATGCATGATGTTGTCAAGCCGGCTAACAATGTCTTCCATCCCAGCCCCAGGAAAGCAAACCCTCTGTCTCCTACTCCTATCTTTCAAGCAGAAGGCCCTATCCATATACCTAACTTGGCTATCCCCAACAACATCGTTTTTACCTTCCTTGGTGCCGTTCGTCGTGACGTTCCCAGTAGTCGACTCACATTCGTCTGGTAGCACAGAAAAGGAGTTCGAAGTTTCCACAGCAGTCTCTTTCTTCTTCGTCGTTATTACCTCTCCATTCGTCTGCTTGATCTTCAACTTCGTCCCATGCTGTCCGGTCACTGCCCAGGTTCCCTTCTTGACCTGAGGACTCACAACAGGAGGACTACTACGAATCCTCTTGTTTTCCTCCGTCAATCGCCGTATCTCTAGCCTCGCTACCCTCAATTCCTCCTTAAGCTGCTGGTAAAGTTGCTCAATGGAGGGCATCTTGGTTCAGTCCACAGGGAGTACACTAGACACGTCTTCACTGAGCTAAGTACAGGTCACCACTGTAAATCTAGTAAATGGTAAATCTAGATGAATCACACAATTTGGGCCCGACTAGTAGAAGCACTGCAGCAAGCCGTACTAAGCATGTCCCTCTCATATCCAGCCGTAGCTCGATTGCTAGCTCACTCAGCTCACACACTGAGGTCCGTGGGTCGATCCCCGGTACGGGAGGGAACATTAGGACGTATTTCCTTAAGACACCTGCTGTCCATGTTCACCCATCAGTAAAATAGGTACTTGGGTGTTAGTCGACTGGTGTGAGTCGCATCCTGGGGACAAAATTGACGTAATTTACCCGAAATACTCTGCATAACTAGGGGCTTTCTATATAGTAGTATGTCATTGATGTCAGTTAGGACTGTATACCTTGTACATGTACTTGTAGAAATATAGATTATTATTATTATTATTATTATTATTATTGCTTATAGCTAATGATTCAGCCAAAAATTGTGGAAGCCTATTGTGTAGGCGAAATTTTTCGGAAATATAGATACCTAACTATCGCACATGCGTCTTACTCCAGTGTATTGGAGTGAATTTATTGATTGCCTTTTCTGCTAGGTCATGTGGTAGGTAACTCGATAATGGCTTGACGAAGCTCCTGGTGAAACGTAGCCACCATAAATATCTTATTAACTGCACACGTCTGTTTACGTAATAGTAAAACTGCTGTTTGTCACTGACATAATCACACACACAACTGAGAACTTGCGTCTGGCTACAAGCTTAATAAAAATACCAACCCTCAATAAATAGAGGTTCCTGATTTAAGGAATTGATCAATGCTCATTACTTACGATTTCTCCAGGAGCTGTATGACCACCACGGGTTTGTTTTCTCTTGAGTATAATCATAATGATAATAATTATGGAAATTATTTTAGTTCAAAATATTAAACGAAACGTTTCACAGTGCTTGAGCTTTAAGAGCCCTTAATATACCCCTTATATAACATTTGTACATAATATTATCTAGGAAGATTTACGTAGTTACACAAAGTAGTTAATAACCGTAGGAATTATAATACAGTTTTAGGACCTAAAATATGTAGGATTAGGTTAAATTAGTAGTATTAGATAGTTAGCTAGCGATTTGAAATTTGAATGTAGAGAGACGCTAGCAATCAGTTACATACCAGAAGTAAGAGAGGCAGCACGTATCACACGAGCTTAGCAGAACACCGGCATGAAACTCTCTTGGATAGGGGAACGAAAGACAAATTGAGCTTTCCCTAGCACTGAGGAGTACTACTAGTATCTTGACAAGCCCCAGCGAACTGGATTTACGTTTCTGTCAGCATCATTGGCCAATTTTTCTGCTGAAACTTGGGTTGGGAACGTTTGTTGGGAGATTTTTGGCGGATGTACAGCACCGAATTCCGTCATTACTGAGCATACAGGACGCTTATTCCTTCGTCATTTTCAAGTGAGTTGAATTTGCCATTTCACAGTTAGGAGTTACACATCACTTTAGTTATATGGGATATTTTTGAATGAGCCACTGGTGTGCCCGGGAGAAAACCTGGGGCGTCTGCGTCAGCAGCACGGGCTAAATTTGCTGCGCATTAGAAGGCAGTTCGCAAAAAAAAAAAAAAATTATAATAATGCGGCGTGTGCTGAGTATGTTTAATTTTATTCGACTAGTGTACTGGTAATTCAGAATGTAGATGTTCTGGGACCCCACTGCTGCCATTATTGTCCAGTTCAGTTCGACAATCATGTGGAAGTCGGCTACTTCTGCTAAGGTGACGTCACCTCACCCCACCTGGCTGAGTGGCTGACTTCGTAGACACTGATCGTGACCACTCATGCTCAGAGTGGCTCTTGATTGCACTCTGTCATTTTTATTCATTAACATTGTACAGAGTGTAAATATTGGTAACAGAATACATGGGTTAAGAAATGTACCCCTGCTGTGTTTGCCTTGCCCTTGCTTTGTCCTGCTGATTGCCTTGTTTTGCTGGCTTACGACGAGGTGCTACAGGCCTTTAGACTATCACCTGTGTTCGTAATAAATAATAATAATAATACAGGTATCAGCGGCCGCCATAAGTATCCACGAGAGATGGATAACGCTAAAAGTGGTAACAGTGAAAAGACATGAAATTTTTTTTTATTTTGCATTTTACTTCTTGGACGCTCAGGTGACACTGCACGAAATATTTCATTGTATTATGAATGTGCAGGGTCCCTAAGTACTGGGCCCAGAAAAGGCAAACATTAGGACGTTTCCTCAAGGCACCTACTGTCCATGTTCACCCATCAGTAAAATAGGTACCTGGGTATTAGTCGACTGGTGTGGGTCGCATCCTGGGACAAAAATTGACCTAATTTGCCCGGAATGCTCAGCATAACAAGTGGCTTTCTATATAGTAGTATGTCATTGATGTCAGCTAGGACTGTATACGTTGTACATGTACTTGTAGAAATAAAGATATTATTATACATTCTACAAGCTCTTTTTCACATTATTTTATCACATTTACTGCGATACTCTGAGACTCGCCTGCTTTTGCTGTGAAATAACTTAAGTGGCATGAAACGGCCATTTCCCTTACGAACATTTATAAATATAATTTTCCTGTTAACCTTTTTGGGTCCTAGGCCTAATGTGCATCCACATACTCTTAGTCTACTGTCCACAGGATGGATGCCAGGTGCACAATAAACTAGCTGCTTCGGCGGCAAAATTTAAAACACTTTTCGCTACTCTTCAGCTGTCCACACTTCCCTGCTCACCCACTTGTGGGTCTTCCCTGAACTTGTTCTGTTCTGTTCATGTCAGGATATTTGGGTTCAAGATGCCTTCTTAATTTCGCAGGATTCAGACTACTGTTACTCGGCACTCGCTCACATTCAACATGACATGCCACAATAACACTAAGTTCTCACAGAACACCATCAGATTCCCAGGGAATACGGTTTGAAAACTTCTGAACTAGACTATGATGGGATGAGGCAAAGAAATCGGTAGTGGACTAGAGTGCACATAAATGCGATGAAGAGCTCATGAATCACAGGAATGAGTTAATTATCTAGATCACACAGGAATGGGTTAATTATCTAGATCACACAGGAATGGGTTAATTTTATAGATCACACAGGAATGGGTTAATTATATAGATCACACATGAATGGGTTAATTATCTAATCACAGGAATGAGTGGTCTTGGTAATTCTCCAAGGTATTACTGTCATATAGAATTCCAACGAGGCTAGAGGCTGGCACCACCATCATGAGAGATAAAACTCAGTCAGCTAGCATCGTGTTGTAGCTACTGATTACCCATGTGTTGGAACGTAGGCGGCGTAAGTTGCGAAATGGATAATTGAGGTGTTGGATATGAGGGTCAAGGCGATGGAGTCCAGACCCGCGCACTAAGCGGCACTGCAGCTCTTTTTGCAGTGCTTGTGAGTTCACTGTTTTTGTCTTTGAATTTACAGGCTAGGACCTGTTGTCTTAGCTCACTGCAGAACTTAGAAGTATAAAAGTCACAATGCTCTGACAGGAATAATTCACATATAACTCACTTTGGAGAAGACATTTTAGACGATGTTTCAGTCTGTCTTCGACCATTGTCAAGTTATAACTGAATGAAAAACTAGGCGACGAGGAAGTCGGAATATAGGTCAGGTGACGAAAATATCAGAAAAGATAGGGCTGGGATGTGAGTAGTAGTGGTAGTAAGCTGGGGTAATGGCATCTCACGGGGATGTAGGAGCTGGGTATCTACAGTCTTACATGTCTCTCAACTAGCTCACGCCTCACGGGGATGTAGAAGATGGGTATCTCTTCCTTCTTGTATCATACGTCATCTCTACCTTCTTGTATCCTACGTCTCTCAAGGAGCTCGCATCTCACGGGGATGGAGCTGGGTATGTTTACCCTCTTGCATCACACGTCCCTCAAGGATCCCGGAAATGATCATACAAATGGGGAGGAAGTCAGAAGAGAGGTCAAGAGAGTTAAATGTATACTACCGTACTACCCGTCCCCATAATGCTAGCTATAACATAAAGCTGCTTCTAATCGGCTTGAAACTTCAGTACTGGTGTATCCTATTTAGATGAAGGTTGGGATTGTTATTGGAGTAAATGCCTATCTGTCAATTTTATTTTAGAATGTAATAATGATAGAATTACCGACAATATGTTAAGGAAACGAAACGTTCCCACAATAAAAAATACCGCATTAGATTCACATGTGCCCTTTTACTTAACATATTTTAAAATGGTTTATATTGTTCGTGAGAAACTTGAATATGTGCTTCTGAACAGCTTCAATATTTAATAGCTGAGGCATCTTATAGAAGGGATAATAAACTCACATACGAATTTACTAACAGTTAGTGAATTTAAATGGATACGTGCAACATAATTAGATAATTGTTAGCTAATGCAACGTTTCGCCCGCTAGGTTATATAATAAATGTCTCGTTAAATTGCATGTGTGTCCGTTTACCTAATTTGTGTCGGTATTATTACCCATAACTTCACATTATAAACTTGAAATTGTTGGATTCTTACAGAAGCTGAAGAATGATTCTTCAGGTTGGTCGGGTAAATGAGTAGGTGTAGTTGGTCGAGTCAAACCTGCCTAACATGGGCCAATAAGTCTACTTCATTTTTATATTTTTTATATTCTTAATATCCCAGTCACACTGGAATGTTATGTGTAAATAAACACCAGTCCTACTGGAATGTTTTAATCATGTGTAAACAAACATCAGTCCTGGAATGTTTTATATCATGTAAACAAACATCAGTCCTTCTGGAATGTTTTTTATATAATTGTAAATAAACATCAGTCCTACTATAATGTTTTATCGTATGTAAGAGAATCGTAGTCCCGTGTAAGAAGCTTCAGTGGCTGGTGGAAGTATTCAACTGAATGTTGAGTAGAAGTTATGTGGCCCTAATGATGGTACAAAAAAAACTGGCGGAAGACAAGTGTTAGATGAAGGAGGTGACTTGATGTAGATGATGCTATTGCTACTACTACTAATAGTGTTGTAGATGAGACTACCACTACTTGTTGATGTAGATGATGCTGTTGCTACTACTAGTATCGTAGATGAGACTACCACTACTTGTTGATGTAGATGATGCTGTTGCTACTACTAGTGTCGTAGATGAGACTACCACTACTTGTTGATGTAGATGATGCTATTACTACTACTACTACTAGTGTTGTAGATGAGACTATCACTACTTGTTGATGTAGATGATGCTATTGCTACTACTACTAGTGTTGTAGATGAGACTACCACTACTTGTTGATGTAGATGATGCTGTTGCTACTACTAGTATCGTAGATGAGACTACCACTACTTGTTGATGTAGATGATGCTGTTGCTACTACTAGTGTCGTAGATGAGACTACCACTACTTGTTGATGTAGATGATGCTATTGCTACTACTACTAGTGTTGTAGATGAGACTACCACTACTTGTTGATGTAGATGATGCTTTGCTACTACTATATGCTTGTAGATGAGACTACCACTACTTGTTGATGTAGATGATGCTGTTGCACTACTACTAGTTGTAGATGAGACTACCACTACTTGTTGATGTAGATGATGCTGTTGCTACTACTAGTGTCGTAGATGAGACTACCACTACTTGTTGATGTAGATGATGCTTACTACTACTAGTGTCGTAGAGAGACTACCACTACTTGTTGATGTAGATGATGCTATCTACTACTACTAGTGTTGTAGATGAGACTACCACTACTTGTTGATGTAGATGATGATACTACTACCAGTGTTGTAGACGACACTACCACTTATTTGATGTAGATGACGTTACTACTACTATACTACTAGTGTTGTAGACAAGACTATCACTACTTGATGCATATGACGCTGCTACTACTAGTATTGTAGGCTGTCGATATAAACGAGGCTACCACTACTTGTGTCGATATAAACGAGGCTACCACTACTTATGTCGATATAAACGAGGCTACCACTACTTGTGTCGATATAAACGAGGCTACCACTACTTATGTCGATATAAACGAGGCTACCACTACTTGTGTCGGTATAAACGAGGCTACCACTACTTGTGTCGATATAAACGAGGCTACCACTACTTATGTCGATACAAACGAGGCTACCACTACTTGTGTCGATACAAACGAGGCTACCACTACTTGTGTCGATACAAACGAGGCTACCACTACTTGTGTCGATACAAACGAGGCTACCACTACTTGTGTCGATACAAACGAGGCTACCACTACTTGTGTCGATACAAACGAGGCTACCACTACTTGTGTCGATACAAACGAGGCTACCACTACTTGTGTCGATATAAACGAGGCTACCACTACTTGTGGACACTTGCTCCGGTAGCACCAAGGTTACTGTACAAGTCCAGGGGCGTCTCTACACTTAACTTGAACATTCACAGCTTCAAGAAGGGATGGGAGGATAGGGAAGGGTCCCTGGCTCCTCATGTGCTCTTCATCCATCCCACAGGATGGGGATAGGGTGCATAATAAAGATGTTTAACCATGCAATAGGCGATACCTTCTTTGAATAAATCCTGATTATCTCCCATTTCGCATGAGCTGTTTGCCATTTTTTATGGGTTTAATGAACCCCGTGATCTAGTAATCTTCACAAATTATTATATTCATGGATAGGTTAATTCCTTGGATCAAGAGCCGTTGAGCAGCATGAAGACACCTTCCCGCAGAGCTTGCTTCAGTATGAAGGCTGGCTGACCATACACTAGGTTAAGTCCCATTATGGGGAATATTTGTGGAAATTTTATTGGTTATCCAAAATTCCACAGAAAATCAGTACAATCGTTTAACGTTTCACACACACTTAAGTTAGCGACTGTACATATATGATATATTACCCTTCTATGAAGGTTTACGTAGGTATAAACATTAACTAAACGTAGATATTATTAATATAGTTTTAGGAACTAAAATAGGTAGGATTAGGTTTAATATAGAAATATGTTAGAGAATGGCGACTCAAAATTCAAAGGCAGAGAGAGGCCAGTCAGTTGCAGCTCCAACTCCATCAAGTGAAGACGTGACACATTAACAACCCATAAAAAACCGGCGTTAAAACACTTGGCTGGGGAACAAGATAACCTTGAGCGGTTCCCCAAAGTATAGGATACTCGTCCCTATCAGGTACGCCTGTGGGCGAGTGTAACCGGAGATCACATGTTGTCCTGAGGGTGTGGGAGCAACTCCATACTACCAAGTGAGTTAACTACGGTTTGTATATTCTCACGTCAGAGCTGTAGTAATTGGAAATGTGTTTGAAGAGCCATTTGTGAGCCTGGGAGAATTATCGTGTGTCGCGCACCTAGGGGCACTTCGCACAGAAATTTACAAAATATTTTTCTCATCTGGAACATTCACGAGGCTGCTTTCGTATTTGGTTTCATACAAGGAATTGAAGTCACTTCAAACAAAATAATAATACTCGGCTTTTAATAAAAACAAATTTACCCAACACGTAATAAAGCTATATATCCCTAAACTATATTTACTATTAGTAAAACTTATGTTAAACCATATTTAACAGTAAAACTTGTATTAAACTATAACTTTAGCAGAACATATTAATATGCTTAAGTTCTCACATAACTTTTTAAATCATTATTTTGATAGCATATGTAGCTGTTAATCACATAAAATATGAGATATTTAATTGGTTTCTTAGGCTGACGATGCGAGTTTCTTTCTACAAAAGAAACTTACTGAATAACTTCTATTGTTAATGAGAGGTGAGACGATGCATAGGCTGCCTTGTGTGCTACTGAGCACTGTGTAATGTGTTGGTAGGTGAAGCAGGTCATTTACCTCTGTGCTACAGTACTTGATGCTGGTGCGTCTTGGACGAGAAACAGATTTTGTACGTGTATAAACTTTAGAGAAACATACAGAGGGTAATATACATGAACATACATACAAGAGGAGATAGAGACAAGTGGGTAATATACATGTAAATACATACAAGAGGAGAGATAGAGACAAGTGGGTAATATACATGTACATACATACAATAGGAGAGATAGAGACAAGTGAGACAGACAGGATACAGTAGGCGTATACTTCGCAAAGTTCAAGTTATCAGTTGACCTCACGATTACCATTTCCTACTTATAGCTGATGCAGGATAGGGCTTGATAGCTCTCAGCTTTTGTTAAGCCATTCGTCTCACTTAAAAACAGGAGTAAAGCTGGTTAACTTACAACAGTCAACGTGCATGCTTCACATACACTCTTGCACTTACCATCACATATGCTGGTAGCCTATTGAATTTTTTATCAAATAATGCTGGTAGTCTATTGAAACTTTTATCAAATAATGGTGGTAGTCTATTGACATTTTTATCAAATATGTTGGTAGTCTATAAAAAAAATTCAGCTATGCTGGTACTTTATTAAAATAATTCTGAAATATGCTGGTAACCTATTTTTTTTTTTTTAAATATGCTGGTAGTCTATAAAAAAATCTCAGATATGCTGGTAGCTTATAAATATTTCTCAAATACGCTGGTAGTCTAAAATAATTCTTAAATATGCTTATTAAATTTTTTTGAAACATACTGGCAGCTTATTTGTGTAAATATGCTGGTACAATAATAAAATTATCTCAGATATTCTGGTAGTCTATTATAATTTTCATCTCTATATGACTGAAGTATGACTAGTGTTTGCTATAGGATAGACCCATGGATAAAAAAATTTTTAACTAGAATTTACAGACTAAAAGCGGTAGTATAATACGATGAAGGCACTCTGGGGCACACTAGGTTGTGTTGCAACACTACCAGTGCTCTCTGAAGGGCACTGGGTAGTGTTGCAACAACCATCGCTCTCTGGGGGCACTGGTTAGGGTAGAAACAACCAATGCTTTCTGAAGGACATTGGACATGGTAGCCTCGTGTTACAACTTAACCAACTTTCTGAAGGACATTGTATAGTGTTACAACTTAACCAACTTTCTGAAGGACATTGGATAGTGTTACAACTAAACCAACTTTCTGATGGTCACTGAGTAGTGTTGAAAAACCAGTGCTCTGGAGGGCATTGAGTAGTGTTGCAAAACAACGAACGCTTTCTGGAGGGGGAGGCACTGAGCAATTTGCAACACAACCAAAGTTCTCTTGAGGCACTGAACAGTTTTGCGACACAACTAACACTTTTTAGTAGGCACCGGGCAGTGTTGCAATAATAACACTAGGGAGACTGGGCAGTATTACAGCACACACTGGGGGCACTAGGCAGTGTTGCACTAATATTCTCAGTTAACTATCAGTATTGCCACAACAACGCTCTGATGCACTAGGTAGTATTGCAGCACAACGCGCTCTGGATACACTGGGCACTGTTGCAATACAACCAACGCTATGTGGGGGCACTGGGCAGTGTTGCAACACAAACTGAGGGGCGTAGGGCAGTATTGAAACACAGCGCTCTTTAGGACACAGCAGTGTCTTAATACAAAGTTCTCTGGGGCGATATTGGGCAATGCTGCAACATAAAGCTCTGGGTGGCACTGGGCAGTGTTGCAACACAAAGCTCTCTGGGTGGCACTAGTCAATGCTGCAACATAAAACTCTCTTGGTGGCACTGGGCATTGCTGCAACATAACCAACAATTTCTGGGGCACTGGACAGTGTTGCAATAACGCTTTCTAGGGGACACAACACTCTGGGGGACACAGCAGTATTGCAACATCAACATTGTTTTCTCTAGCAACAAAAACAGCAACTAGATGAAGGACGGGGAAAATCCAGTGTTGTCTGAGCGCCATGTTGGGTTCCTTGCACTCTCACAAGGAGGGGGGGGGCTGGCGCCATGTTGGGTTCCTTGCACTCTCATGAGGAGGGAGGGCTGGGCCTGTTGGGTTCCTTGCCACTCACAAGGAGGATGGGGGGCTGGCGCCATGTTGGGTTCCTTGCACTCTCACAAAGAGGAGGGGGCTGGCGCCATGTTGGGTTCCTTGCACTCTCACAAAGAGGAGGGGGGGGGCTGGCGCCATGTTGGGTTCCTTGCACTCTCACAAGGAGGATGGGGGGGGGGCTGGCGCCATGTTGGGTTCCTTGCACTCTCACAAAGAGGAGGGGGGGCTGGCGCCATGTTGGGTTCCTTGCACTCTCACAAGGAGGATGGGGGGGCTGGCGCCATGTTGGGTTCCTTGCACTTTCACAAGGAGGATGGCGGGGGGCTGGCGCCATGCTACTGAAGGGTTCTTGATCCATGTAGTCTGAACTATCCTAACCTTCCTCGGATCAGATTTGCTTACCGCCCATTTCCCTGAGGCCGTCTTCTAATAACATGTTCATTATTCCAAATCTACCTTGTCCATAATTTGCTTTGTCTGTTTCGTAAGGTGAAGTTCAGGATCTTTCTTAATTCATGGTATAACTTAACAAATATTTGATGACATTTGTGTTGTAGAGGTCTGAGCACACCAGGTGTACACTTTATACGTTTAGCTGTGCGACTTACAGCAGTCTACTAACCAGTTACCTATTTACTGTTAGGTGAATAGGGACATGTGTAAGAAGATTTGCCCCGTGGCCTGGTGGCAAAAGCTCTCGCTTCACACGGTGAGGGTCCGGGTTCGATTTCCGGTGAAGGGGTGGAAACATTGGACGTGTTTCCTTACACCGGTTGTCCATGTTCACCCATCAGTAAAATGGGTACTTAGGTGTTAGTGGACTGGTGTGGGTCGCATCCTGGGACAAAATTGACCTAATTTGCGGGAAATGCTCAGCATAAAAAGGGTCTTTCTATATAGTATGTCACTGATGTCAGCTAGGACTGTACACCTTGTACATGTACTTGTAGTAAATAAAGATATTATTATTATATTATTATGTCTAGACCTGCCATCCCCAACAATTTATTAACATCTAGGTGCCTATTTACTGCTAGTTGAACAAGGACAGCAGGTTTAAACAATCTACTAACGTCCAGGTACCTATTCACTGCTAGTTGAACAGGGCTAATATGGTTAAGATGCAGTCTACTAATACCCCAGGCACATATTTACTGCTAGATGAACAGAAGTCACTTTGTCAGACTTTTTTGGGTTATCCTAGGTCCTCTACACATATGCTGTTATGTATGATAATTATTCTATGTAACTGTATTTGTGTATACCTGAATAAACTTACTGTTACTACTTCGATATCGTAACTTAATTAAAAAGGTTCTGGCTCCTAAATGGCTGCTCAATTTTCTGTCTAGGGGCATTTAAATTACATTGAAAAACACAGCAACTCTAGGGCCAGCATACAATTATGTTAAACAATATTAATTTAGTAAGGAAAGACAAAAACTCGCTTATATAAAAATATATCTATATATTAAAGTAAATTATATACAACTTATAACCTACTACAAAAAACCACTACACTCCAGTTCACCAAATAAACATTTATAAACAGGGAGGCTCCATGACACCCCCCCCCCTCCTTCCTGCAGGGTACTTAGCCAACAGTTAAAACGTTTTACTCTCCAAAAGAGACCCTTGCACACACTAGGGCCTTAAAAAACAAGAGCTGGTGAATACAAAATTACTTATAGACAAAAAACTCTCCAAACCACCTACTCACACTACTACCCAAACATAATGACTTTACCCCGACACCACCCGTCTCGTACTAACTCTCAAACACCTCATCTGCTCCTGTGCTTGGCCACTGCCGCGACAGGGATAAAACGCGTCTCGTTCCAGTACAAACTCGTAAAATGACATTAGGTATGGAGCGTTTTTTTTTTTTTTTTTTTTATATAAAATATTTTACTGCGTAAGACTTACTAACCAAATCCGGAGATTCCAACCCATGACTGAGTTGCAGGTCTTTTGTGTATAAATACTCGCCTAGTAGTGGCTGTAGCTCCTGACCCCTTTTTATAATCTACTTAATACCCTCAGACTCCAGGCTGAGGGACTGATTACCTCAAACTCCTGATCTTCAAAAAGTCTTCTCTGTATTGGACTGAGGAATCCACTGGTTGGCGAAACGTTTCCATAAATATACTAATGTGTTACACGTGTGTCCAATTCATCAACCTGTCGGCCCTGTGAACAAGATATCTACATTACTGTACTCACCTATTTGTGGTTGCAGGGGTCGATACTCAGCTCCTGGCCCCGCCTCTTCACTGGTCGCTAGTAGGTCCTCTCTCTCCCTGCTCCATGAGCTTTATCATACCTCATCTTAAAACTATGTATGGTTCCTGCCTCCACTACATCACTTGCCAAACTATTCCACTTCCTGACAACTCTATGACTGAAGAAATAATTCCTGACAGTGTGTGTGTTGCGTTGTGTTGTTTATATACCTGGAGTATACCTGAAGAGGGTTTCAGGGGGTCAACGCCCCCGCGGCCCGGTCTGTGACCAGGCCTCATGGTGCATCAGGGCCTGATCAACCAAGCTGTTACTGCTGGCTGCACGCAACCCGACGTACGAACCACACCCCGCTTGGTCAGGTACTGACTTTAGGGGCCTGTCCAGCGCCTTCTTGAAGACAGCCAGGGTTCTATTGGTAATCCCCTTTATATATGCTAGGAGGCAGTTGAACAGTCTTGGGCCCCTGACATTTATTGTGTTGTCTCTTATGCTAGTGGCGCCCCTGCTTTTCATTGGGGGGATGTTGCATCGTCTGCCTAGTCTTGCGTGTGTACGTGTGTGTGTGTTGTGTTTGTGTGCATGAGTGGGAGGTCTACATGGTGACGTAAAAGACGTTGTTCACTGGAGAGTGGACGAAATAAAAACAAAAACGAGAAAATCTTAATATATTAAGTTATAAAGCCTCAAGAGGTGCTTAAACAGGTTACAAATAAATAATAACATAATATAATTAATCTTTATTTCTACAAGTACATGTACAAGGTATACAGGCCTAGCTGACATCAATAATATACTACTATATAGAAAGCCGCTTGTTATGCTGAGCATTTCCGGCAAATTAGGTCAGTTTTGTTCCAGGATGCGACCCACACCAGTCCACTAACACCCAGGTACCACTTTACTGATGGGTGAACATGGACAGCAGGTGTCATAATGTTTTCTAGCCGTACCTGAGATTCGATCTCCAGACCTCAGTGTGTGAGCTGAGTGCTAGATCGAGCTACGGGACACCTCAAGATAAGCTTTATCAAGTTGTAAAGCTTCAACAAGAGCAAGAATACTGGTATGATCCCCGCCTCACTGCTTAGTGACACACCAGACCAGCTGCAGTCATACGCTCACTGACACACCAAGCCAGCTGCAGTCATACGCTCACTGACACACCAGACCAGCTGTAGTCATACGCTCACTGACACACCAGACCAGCTGTTGTCATACGCTCACTGACACACCAAGCCAGCTGCAGTCATACGCTCACTGACACCAGACCAGCTGTAGTCATACGCTCACTGACACCAGACCAGCTGCAGTCATACGCTCACTGACACACCAGACCAGCTGTTGTCATACGCTCACTGACACACCAGGCCAGCTGCAGTCATACTCTCACTGAAACACCAGACCAGCTGCAGTCATACGCTCACTGACACACCAGGCCAGCTGCAGTCATACGCTCACTGACACACCATACCAGCTGCAGTCAAAAGCTCACTACACACCAGACCAGCTGCAGTCATACGCTCACTGACACACCAGACCAGCTGCAGTAATACGCTCACTGACACACCAGACCAGCTGCAGTCATACGCTCACTGACACACCAAAGCCAGCTGCAGTCATACGTCACTGATACACCAGACCAGCTGCAGTCAACGCTCACTGACACACCAGGCCAGCTGCAGTC
>WNWK01044164.1:0-15206 GCA_009830355.1 Cherax destructor | reverse complement strand
AGTTCTCTCACCTTTGGTATGGTGAGCTTACCCTCTGAGGTTCTTCGAGACTCTTCAGTTCTCTCCCCTTTTGGTATGGTGAGTTTCCCCCTCTAGGTTCTTCGAGACTCTTCAGTTCTCTCCCCTTTTGGTATGGTGAGTTCCCTCTGAGGCTCTTATTTCCTCAAGTTCTATCTACAGAATAGATTTTGGGAACTATGGATCACTAGCGAGTTGTGACCGATGGAAACAGTGATAGTGACCT
Source organism: Cherax destructor (assembly GCA_009830355.1). Lineage (NCBI taxonomy): Eukaryota > Metazoa > Arthropoda > Malacostraca > Decapoda > Parastacidae > Cherax > Cherax destructor. Next base: position 14,962 of record WNWK01044164.1, on the reverse strand, counting down.
TGTGTAGTGTTTCTCTGCTTAAGTCTAGTGAAAAACCCCTAGCTCTTTATTGATGTTTTGACATTGTGAAGTGTTGTAAGTCAGAGGAAGTGATTTATATATCCTATAATAATAATAATAATAATAATAATAATAATAATAATAATAATAATTAATAATAATAAAATACTTTATTTAGACATGGTACAATGATACATAGTTGGGTAAACATGATACATAGGTATAAAGAGATGTACATGCCAAAAGCCCCTAATATGCTGTGCATCTCAGGCATTCTTAGGATACTTAGACTACATGGTAAAAATTATGGTTGATAATTTATATAATAAGTATAATTGTGTATCTATGTTATAAAGATATAAATAAGGTCTTGAAAATATCTCACCAAGAGAGAACCCGCAATAATGGATTGAAATTAGATAAGTTTAGATTTAGAAAGGATATAGGAAAGTATTGGTTTGAAAATAGGGTAGTTGATGAGTGGAACAGTCTGCCTAGTAGGGTTATTGAAGCAAGGACCTTGGGTAGTTTTAAATTTAGGTTGGATAAATTCATGAGTGAGAGGGGTTGGATTTGAGTGGGAATTGCATATGAGTAAATAGAATTATCAAAGCTTATTTCTTTGGTAGCATTGAAGATTGGGTTGAACAAATATTCTGTTAGTGGGATGGAATGTAAAGGACCTGCCTAGTATGGGTCAACAGGCCTGCTGCAGTGTTCCTCCTTTCTTATGTTCTTATGTTCCAGTGCCTGCTTGAAGACAGCCAGGGGTTTGTTGGTAATCCCCCTGATGTATGCTGGGAGGCAGTTGAACAATCTTGGGCCCCTCACACTTATTGTTTTGTCCCTCAACGTGCTAGTGGCACCCCTGCTCTTCATTGGGGGGATGTTACATTGCCTGCCGAGTCTTTTGCTTTCGTAGGGAGTGATTTTTGTGTGCAAGTTTGGTACTAAGCCCTCGAGAATTTTCCATGTGTATATAATAATGTATCTCTCCCGCCTGCGTTCTAGAGAGTACAGGTTTAGGAACTTCAAGCGTTCCCAGTAGTTGAGGTGGTTTATCGCACTTATGCGTGCGGTGAAGGTTCTCTGCACATTTTCAAGGTCAGCAATTTCACCCGCCTTGAAAGGTGCAGTTAGTGTGCAGCAATATTCCAGCCTAGATAGAACAAGCGATCTGTAAAGTGTCAACATGGGCTTGGCATCCCTGGTTTTGAAGGTTCTCATTATCCATCTTGTCATTTTTCGAGCAGATGCAATTGCTACTTTGTTATGGTCCTTGAAGGTGAGATCCTCTGACATGATCACTCCCAGGTCTTTGACATTAGTTTTTCGCTCTATTGTGTGGTTGGAATTAGTTTTGTACTCCGATGAGATTTTAATTTCTTCACTTTTTCCGTATCTGAGTAATTGAAATTTCTCATCATTGAACTTCATATTGTTTTCTGCAGCCCATTTAAAGATTTGGTTGATGTCTGCTTGGAGTCTTGCAGTGTGTTCAACGGTGGACACTGTCATGCAGATTCGGGTGTCATCTGCAAAGGAAGACACAGCACTGTTCAAATTCTTTATTTCATGTAATACAAGGTGGGGTGTACTTATAGTTATACATTAAAGTTGATATTACAAGATGGCCAATAATATGCCTAGGTATGCCTAGGCTTTTCAGGCAGTCTTATGATAGGTCTTACTCAATAGCTATACAATGAATATACAGATTGTAAGGTTAGGTTTACAAAATTTAGGTACTGGAATTTAAACATTGAGAATTTAACAATTAGTATAAAAAGTTAGCAATTAGTTTATATATTAATGATAAAGGTGATATATTGGCATAATATAGTTTCTATATTGGAGTATCTTAGGCAAACTTATGACTAGCTTAAGTATTATGGAGCAATAGTTGTATTAGAATTTTGGTTAGAACTGTACAAATTTAAGGGAATCACAGATATCAATAAGTGTATTTTGCTGTGGTTAGTAATGTGCAAATTAAGGAGAATCACAGATATCAAGAAGTGTATTTTGCTGTGGATATGTGCAAGATAAAGTAGTTTTCGTATGGTTAACTACCGGTTGGGTGCGTAAGTGAGATAAGATGTTTTTAACGGTGCTTTTGAAAGTTCTTAATATGAGGAAGGAGCTTGGTATTACTAGTATCAGTGATAGGATTGTTGAGATTAACACTGTACTTGGTATTAGATTGTTAAGAAATGAACCAGACACTGTCACAATGAATCTTACTAAATGTCTAGAAGTAAATACTCACAGATCTAAATGGATTGTGAAAACATGCAATTACATTAAGTTTTACAACCTGCATGAATTGTATCACTGTAGGCAACAATAGCATTTCACCCCTCCATGGAAGATGTGTTCATTTAATATCACATACCTGCAAGTCCCTCCCAAGAAGCTCATTGCTAGTAATCCCTTCCTTAAATCACTTGTTAAAGCAACTGCTCAAGAAGAAATTTATCGCCTAGCTGGTAGTAATAAGTTATCTCAAGTTATATACACTGATGGATCTAAACAGGAGTCTTCTGGCAGGGCTCCATCTGCTCTGGTTGCCACCTCCCTAGTTAAGAACAATAATAATTTTTTGAACTAGGCATAAGAATTAACAACTGGGCGTCTACACTGCAAACTGAATTGTTTGCAATCCTTATGGCACTAAAGCTAACTTATGACACTGAGCTTGACTCTATCATCATTACTGATTCTATGTCATCATTGAAGGCTCTTGACTCCTATAATGACTCTAACAGCATGCTCATTGGAGAAGCCAGGTATAGATACTCAAAAATCCGGGACAAAGGAATTAAAGTACATTTGCTATGGATTCCGTCACACATTGGATTACTCCTTCATGATAAAGTTGATATGTTAGCCAAGAAGAGCACCTATAAGGAGAATGTAGAATATAACTTTGGTATATCTGTGTCTAGCATTAGGAATAATATTAGGAGAGAAATAAATAATGAAAATGATAGCTATAGGAATGCAGTTAGAAGCCTGAGTAGATCTATAACCCACTATGATAACATGAATGTAGATAAGTATGTCTATGGAGCAACTTGCAATGTGAACAGACTGACTGATGTTGTAGTGGCCAGGCTTCGGCTTGGCTACAAGTACTTCTGGCAGTTTGGGAGATACACAGATGATGATCAAACTAAATGCAAATTATGTGATCAGGCATATGGTCACTGTCTTGAACACTATGTGCTGAATTGTCCACTTATTGAGGAATATAGAGATAGACAGTATAATAACCTATGTGACATGTCAAGATATCTTATTAGTGAAGGTAGGATACCACTTATGCTAAGCAAATTTCCTAAATTTGCTTGTAACAGATAAGTGAACTGTAGATATAAATCCAAATTAATTTCCATGAACGTGCCTATCTGTGCTCATGATAATGCGAGCACAGATGGGCATGTTTGTGGAGCAACTTGCAATGTGAACAGACTGATGTTGTAGTGGCCAGGCTTAGGCTTGGTTACAAGTACTTCTGACAGTTTGGGAGACACAGATGATGATCAAACTAAATGCAAATTATGTGATCAGGCATATGGTCACTGTCTTGAACACTATGTATTAATTGTGCACTTATTGAGGAATATAGAGATAGACAGTATAATAACCTATGTGACATGTCAAGATATCTTATTCATGAAATAAGATACCTGCTTGTAACAGATAATTGAAATGTAGATATAAACCCAAATGTACAATTGTTAACCCTTTGGGGCCTAGTGCCTAGGCCTTTTGTGTATCCATATGCTCTTGCGCTACCGTCCACAGGATGGATATGGGGTGCACAATAAACTAGCCACTTCGGTGGCAAAATCTAAAATCTAAATTTTGAAAATGGAGGTTGTGTCTGCAGTTCTAGAGTTTTCAGGCAGGGAGTTCCAGATTTTAGGCCCTTTTATGTGCATTGAATTTTTGTATAGATTTAGTCGGACACGGGGAATGTCAAGGAGATGTTTATGTCTGGTATTATGTCTATGGGTCCTGTCACAACTGTCAAGAAAGTGTTTTAGTTCAGGGTTAAAGTTGGAATTAATGGTTCTATAAATGTAGGTAGCAGAGTAGTAAGTATGGATGTTCTGGACAGTGAGTAGGTTTAGGTCTTTGAAGAGTGGGGGGGTGTGCTGCCTAGCGTTGGATTGTGTGATAATTCTTACTGCGGTTTTTTGTTGGGTTATTATTGGCTTTAGGTGGGTAATTGCTGTTGATCCCCATGCACAAATGGCATATGTGAGGTAGGGATAGATGAGTGAGTAGTATAGTGTGAGTAGGGCTGATTGTGATACATAATACCGTATCTTAGAGAGGATCCCCAAAGTTTTGGACACTTTCTTAGTTATGTGTTGGATATGGGTGCTGAATTTCAGGCTGCTGTCAAGGTGAAGGCCCAGGAACTTGCCCTCGTTATGTCTAGCAATAGGTGTAGAGTTGATCTTAATGTTTAATTGTGGATCATCTGTTCTGTTGCCAAACATAATATAGAAGGTCTTATCAGTGTTGAGTGTAAGTTTATTGGCAGTCATCCATGTTGATATTTTTATTAATTCGTCGTTAACAATGGTATTAAGCGTGGCAAGGTTTGTGTGGGAGATGACATAAGTTGTGTCGTCAGCAAAGAGTATTGGTTTCAGGTGTTGTGATACATTGGGAAGATCATTGATGCATAAGAGGAAGAGCAGGGGACCAAGGACACTTCCCTGCAGTACGCCGGTGTCTAGTGGTAGTGTCGTGGAGGATGTGTCTTTAATAGTGACATACTGGTACCTATTAGTGAGGTAGGATTTGAGGTATGCTAGTGCATGACCTCTTAGTCCATAGTGGTCAAGTTTGTGGAGTAGGATGCCGTGGTTTACTGTGTCAAAAGCTTTCCTTAAGTCAATAAAAAGTCCTAGTGGATATTCCTTATTTTCAAGTGCTGTGTAAAGCAGGTCTATCATTTTTACTATTGCATCGTTAGTGCTTTTATTTTTCCTGAAGTCAAATTGGCAGGGGTTGAGTATGCTTTGTGTCGTTATAAACGAGTATAATCTCTTGTGCACAAGTTTCTTGAATATTTTGGATAGCAATGGTAGATTTGATATAGGCCTATAGTTATTTACGTCTGTAGGGTCACCACCTTTGTGTATTGGTGTAACCCTTGCTGTTTTGAGTAGTGTTGGGAAGGTGCTAGTTTCTAATGATTTGTTAAAAAGTAAAGAAATAGGATATGAAAGGACATGAGCAGCTCGTTTGTATATTAAGGGTGGAACTTGAGACAGATGTCCTGATTTATTTTTAAGTGACTTGATTATCATGGAGACTTCAGTGGGTTCTGTAGGTGCAAGATATAAGGAGGATGGGAAATTCCCATCTAGGTAATCACTTGCTCGGGCATTGGTATCTGGAATTTTACTGGCAAGATTTGATCCTATAGTTGAGAAGAAGTCATTTATCTTGTTTACTGTATCAATAGGCTGTAGTGGTGTTTCGTTTGGTTTAGTTAGGACAATATCCCTATTTTTTTCAGTTTGTGGGTGCCCATAATCTGTGAGAGTGTTTTCCAGGTCTTTTTATATCTCCTCTTGTTTCAGTGAATCTGCTGGAGTAGTACAATTGTTTGGCTTTTTTTATTAGTTTGGTGAGAACTGATGAATAGTGTTTAACAAACTCCTTATGTATGAATCCCCGTCTATATTGCTTCTCATATTGATGTTTCTTGTTAATGGATTTTAGCAAGTTGTTAGTTAGCCATGGGCAGCCTAACCGTTTATTCGTAATCTGTTTCATTTTTATAGGACAATGTTTGTTGTATAGTCTATGTAATTTATTAAGAAAGGTGTCTGTCCACTCATCGATACCCTTGGCATTTGGGAATTCTATAGCCCAGTCAACTGTGTCTAGCTCTGTTGTGAAGTTATTTATTGAAGCTTGGTCATGGAGTCGGAATGAAACTTTGGTGTATTCTAGGGGCGGTTTACTAATGTTTGTTAAGAGGAAGGTGGGGTAGTGGTCTGTGGTGCTGTCTGTTATTATCCCGATTTAAGGGGGGCTAGGATATTGGTCCATATATGGTTGATTATGGTTGCACTCATATCAGTAAGCCTAGTTGGTTTGGTTATTGTTGGTATGAGAAGTGTGTTGTTCATATTGTTGATGAAATCAGTTACTGGCTGGTCATCTGGTAGGCCAAGGTTGATGTTGAAGTCTCCAGCTAAGATAAGGTGGTGTTTGTTCAATTGGTTGTTAGTTATTTGCGTTTTTAGTTGATCGCTAAAACTTGGGATGTTTGTATGAGGCATCCGGTAAATGGCCCGATGGTTATGGGAGTCTTAAGGTTTTGTGCAGTAAATTTAGCAAAAATATATTCTCCATATTCATCATTATAGTAAATGGTGTCACAGCTTGATATTTCATTAGAGTAATAGATTGCAATACCTCCCCCCGCTTGATGTGGTCTGCAGTTGTGTATTGCTGTGTATCCTGGCAGCGAGTAGATATCTATTGTATCCTGCTTAAGCCAGGTTTCTATCCCTGTCAATGTCTGATATGAGGATGAGGAATAGGATGGGAGCAAGTACTGTGCCTTGTGGAACAGAGTTTTTCACAGTAGCTGCCTCAGACTTTACTCTGTTAACTACTACTCTTTGTGTTCTACATGTTAGGAAATTATAGATACATCTACCAACTTTTCTGTTATTCCTTTATCACGCATTTTGTGTGCTATTACACCATGGTCACACTTGTCAAAGGCTTTTGCAAAATCTGTGTATATAACATCTGCATTCTGTTTATCTTCTAGAGCATCCAGGACCTTGTCGTAGTGGTCCAGTAGTTAATAATAATAATAATAATAATAATAATAATAATAATAATAATAATAATAATAATAATTATAATACTTTATTGAGACATGGTACAATGATACATGGTAGACAAGAAACATAGTTATTAATGAGATGTACATGCCAAAAGCCCCTAATGTGCTGTGCATTGCGGGCATTTTTAGGTCTACTTAATTCTAGACTACATGGTAAAAAGTTATGGTTGATTGTGAAAGCAAGGCCAGTACCATTTTTTCACAAAGAGATGATTGAGGAAGAATTAGACAAACTAGTGCAGAAATTCATTATTGAGCCTATATCGCATAGTGAATGGTCTGTACCCATTGTGCCAGTTCTGAATGTCTGACTGTAAGTCTATGAGAATTTGTGGGGATTTTAAATATGTAAATGAGCAAATTCATTGTGAAAGATATCCTTTACCCAGGATTGAGGAATTATTGTCTGTAGTAGGTAAAGGTAAAATATTTACAAAATTAGATTTAATTAAAGGATGCTTATTTACAGATACCTGTAGATGAGAGGAGCCAACAACTGTTAGTAATTAATACCCACAGGGGACTTTTTAAATATAAGAGATTACCCTTTGGAATTTCCTCATCTCCTGGTATTTTCCAGAAATTTATTTCCCAATTGTTTGTTAAACTGGATGGGGTAGCATCCTATTTAGATGATATCATAATATGTGGTGCCACAGAAGCTAAGCATGATGTTAGACTCCGGCAGGTGTTGAGTATTTTACAGAAGCATAATGTAGTACTAAATAAGAATAAGTCAGTGTTGAAAACCAGATCTATTGAATATCTGGGGTATGAAATTTCAGGGAAGGTATTAAACCTTCTTCTCGGAAGGTGGAGGCTCTTGTGAATTTACCTTCACCTACGTCTGTAGGGAAGTTCAGTCCTTTGTGGGGATGGTGACATATTATTGTAAGTTTATTAAGAACTTTTCTTTAATTTTAGCACCACTGTATGATTGGTTAAAAAGGGGCTACATTTGAGTGGTCTACAGTGGAAGAGGAAGCTGTTCAAAGGATTAAAAAACAATTAGTGTGTTCAGCTTTGTTGACTAATTTTACGGGAGAGCATCCATTAATAATTGAGGTTGATGTTTCTTCTGTGGGTATTGGATGTGTGTTAATCCAGGTAGTCAATGGCCAGGAAAAACCTGTGTATTTTGCTAGTAAGAAACTTTCTCCCGCAGAACAGAATTATTCTCAACTTGATAAAGAAGGTCTAGCTTTGGTGTATGCTGTTAAGAAATTCAGATATTTTTGCTAGGGAGAAAGTTTGTTGCTCGCACAGATCATAAACCATTGCTAGGGTTGTTTGGAAAAGGAAACATATTCCACTAAATGCAAATGCCAGAATTCAGCATTGGGCTCTGTTATTAGCTCAGTATGATTATGAGTTGTCATTCAAGGCTGGCAAGGAAAATGTTATTGCAGATGCATTTAGTAAATTACCTATTGAAGATCACAGCTTAGAGTCAGGTACACCTTCAGAATATGTAAGATTAGTCGAGTCCATCGATTTTCAACATTTATCATTTGACAAAATCAAAGAGGAAACTGGGATAGATGCTGTATTATCCCAAGTAGTAAATAATGTTAAATATGGTTGGGGTAAAAATAATGTATTTTTATCTGACTATAATTCAGTCAAATCAGATCTGACTGTTCATGATGATGTATTATTGTATAGGAACAGAGTGGTAGTGCCAGTAAAGTTGAGATATAAGGTATTGGAGCATCTACATATAGGTCATAATGGTATCAATGCTATGAAAGCAGAAGCTAGGCAGTGGGTCTGGTGGCCAAAGATGGACCAAGATATTGCAGAAGTGACAAAGAGTTGTCCCATTTGTTTTCAGAATTTTAAGCCAATTTCATCTCCTGTCCTATCTTGGCCCAGCACTGGGAAACCATGGTCTAGAGTGCATATAGACTATGCAGGTCCAGTTGAGGGCAAATATTTTTGGTAATTGTGGATTCTTTTTCAAAATTCTTAGATGTGCAAGTCACTACTTCTATGACATCCACAGTGACTACTGAGTTACTGAGGAGATCCTTTTGTAATTTTGGGTTACCAGACATAGTTGTGTCAGATAATGCTGCTTACTTTGTATCCCAAGAACTGGAAGCTTTTTTTAGTAAGAATAGTATTGAACATATTACTCCAGTCCCATACCATCCATCATCAAATGGTCTGGCAGAGAGAGCAGTACGAACATTGAAGGAAGGGTTACACAAGTTTACAAAAGGATCTCTCAATACCAGATTATGTAGGTTCTTATATAACCATAGGAAAACTGTTCATTCCTCCACTAATAAGACAATCAGATCATCATTGTTGGTGAAGATGAGGTCCAGCGTATTCTCTAATCTTGTGGGCTCTACTATTTGCTGGTTTAAGGTGAACTTGGTGCAGAGATTTAAAAGTTCATGCATGTGTGAATTTTCATCTGAGCTGCCTCCTGGTGTTATCTCTGCTACCACATTGTTTTCAATGTACCATAGTGTGATAATTTTAGGTGTAACAGATCATGGTCATCTGTATCAAAAGCTTTACGTAAATCAATAAAGATTCCCACTGGGATTTCTTTTTTCTCAAGAGCGGTGTAAATTATTTCTAACATGTGTATAAAGGCATCATTTGTATTTTTATTAGGCCTGAATCCAAATTGACAGTGGTTGAGTACGTTGTTGGAGGTGAGGTAGAAATATATTTGTCTATGAATTAATTTTTCAAAGATTTTGGAGAGAAGGGTAAGTTAGATATCGGCCTGTAGTTATTCAGGTCTGTTTGATCTCCTCCTTTATGTATGGGGCTGACCCTCGCTATTTTGAGTATTGATGGGAAGGTAGAGGATTCAATGAATTTGTTATAGAGTGTTGCAATAATTGGTGAGAGAACTTGAGAGGCTTTTTTGTATATAAAAGGTGGTAAGTTATTTAGGTCACCTGCTTTGTTTTTTAATGTGTTGATTATAAGTGAAACTTCTATTGGGTTGGTCGGGGCTAGGAATAGTGTGTTCGGATAGGTACCAGTGAGATAGTCGTTAGGTGGAGTGTTTGAACTTGGGATTTTGCTTGCCAGCTTTTTACCTATGGTGGAGAAGAAATCATTGAGTTTGTTTGCTGTTTCAATAGGTGGGAGTCTACCTGGAGTCTACCTGGAGAAATTCCAGGGGTCAACGCCCCCGTGGCCCGGTCTGTGACCAGGCCTCCTGTTGGACCAGAGCCTGATCAACCAGGCTGTTACTGCTGGCCGCACGCAGTCTAACGTATGAACCACAGCCCGGCTGATCAGGTACCGACTTGAGGTGCATGTCCAGTGCCTGCTTGAAGACAGCCAGGGGCTTGTTGGTAATCCCCCTGATGTATCCTGGGAGGCAGTTGAACAATCTTGGGCCCCTCACACTTATTGTGTTGTCCCTCAACGTGCTAGTGGCACCCCTGCTCTTCATTGGGGGGATGTTACATCGCCTGCCGAGTCTTTTGCTTTCATACGGAGTGATTTTTGTGTGCAAGTTTGGTACTAAGCCCTCGAGAATTTTCCATGTATATATAATAATGTATCTCTCCCGCCTGCGTTCTAGAGAGTACAGGTTTAGGAACTTCAAGCGTTCCCAGTAGTTGAGGTGGTTTATCACACTTATGCGTGCGGTGAAAGGGTTTTCTGCACATTTTCAAGGTCAGCAATTTCACCCGCCTTGAAAGGTGCAGTTAGTGTGCAGCAATATTCCAGCCTAGATAGAACAAGCAATCTGTAGAGTGTCAGCATGGGCTTGGCATCCCTGGTTTTGAAGGTTCTCATTATCCATCCTGTTATTTTTCGAGCAGATGCAATTGCTACATTGTTATGATCCTTGAAGGTGAGATCCTCTGACATGATCACTCCCAGGTCTTTGACATTAGTTTTTCGCTCTATTGTGTGGTTGGAATTAGTTTTGTACTCCGATGAGATTTTAATTTCTTCACGTTTTCCGTATCTGAGTAATTTAAATTTCTCATCATTGAACTTCATATTGTTTTCTGCAGCCATTTAAAGATTTGGTTTATGTCTGCTTGGAGTCTAGCCGTGTCTTCAACGGTGGACACTGTCATACAGATTCGGGTGTCATCTGCAAAGGAAGACACAGCACTGTGGCTTATATCCCTGTCAATGTCTGATATGAGGATGAGGAATAGGATGGGAGCAAGTACTGTGCCTTGTGGAACAGAGCTTTTCACAGTAGCCGCCTCAGACTTTACTCTGTTGACTACTACTCTTTGTGTTCTACGTGTTAGGAAATTATAGATCCATCTACCAACTTTTCCTGTTATTCATTTATCACGCATTTTGTGTGCTATTACACCATGGCAACACTTGTCAAAAGCTTTTGCAAAATCTGTGTATATAACATCTGCATTCTGTTTATCTTCTAGAGCATCCAGGACCTTGTCGTAGTGGCCCAGTAGTTGGGACAGACAGGAGCGGCCTGCTCTAAACCCATGCTGTCCTGGGTTGTGCAATTGATGGGTATCAAGATGGGTGGCGATCTTGCTTCTTAGAACCCTTTCAAAGATTTTTATGATATGGGACGTTAGCGCAATTGGTCTGTAGTTCTTTGCTATTGCTTTACTGCCCCCTTTGTGGAGCGGGGCTATGTCTGTTGTTTTTAGTAGCTGCGGGACGATCCCAGTGTCCATGCTCCCTCTCCATAGGATGTTAAAAGCATGTGATAGGGGCTTCTTGCAGTTCTTGATGAACACGGAGTTCCATGAGTCTGGGCCTGGAGCGGAGTGCATGGGCATGTCATTTATTGCCTTTTCGAAGTCATTTGGCGTCGTGATGATGTCAGAAAGGCATGCGTCTGTCAAGTTCTGTGGCACTCTCATAAAAAAATCATTTAGGTTTTCGATTATCAGTCTGGTTAGTGGCTCGCTAAAAACTGAGTCATACTGGGACTTAAGTAACTCAATCATTTCCTTGCTGTCACCTGTGTAGGACCCATCCCGTTTAAGTAGGGGCCCAATACTGGTTGTTGTTCTCGACTTTGATTTTGCATAGGAAAAGATATACTTTGGGTTTCTTTCAATTTCATTTATGGCTTTTAGTTCTTCCCGTGTCTCTTGATTCCTGTAAGATTGCTTTAGATTTAATTCGATGTTTGCTATTTCTCTGAATAGTGTCTCCCTACGTATTTCAGAGATATTGGCCTCCTGTAGCCGCTCCGTTATTCTTTGCCTTTGCCTGTATAGGGAGCGCCTCTCTCTTTCTAGTTTGCATCTTCTCCTCCTTTACCTTAAGGGAATTTGCCTTGAGCAAACCTCAAGTACCACAGAGTTAATTTGTTCTAGACATAGGTTGGGATCCGTGATGCTTAGGCAATCTTCCCAGTTTATATCATTTAGAACTTGGTTTACTTGGTCCCACCTTATGTTTTTGTTATTGAAGTTGAATTTGGAGAAAGCCCCCTCATGGCTGATCACATTTTGTTGATCTGGGGCTCCCGCATGCATGTCTGGACCTCTATTATGTTGGGATCTGAGTATATTGTTTTTGATATGATGACATTTCGTATCAGATCATCATTGTTGGTGAAGATGAGGTCCAGCGTATTCTCTAATCTTGTGGGCTCTACTATTTGCTGGTTTAAGGTGAACTTGGTGCAGAGATTTAAAAGTTCATGCATGTGTGAATTTTCATCTGAGCTGCCTCCTGGTGTTATCTCTGCTACCACATTGTTTGCAATGTTCCTCCATTTTAGGTGCCTGAGGTTGAAATCCCCCAGTAGCAAGATGTTGGGGGCAGGAGCTGGAAGATTTTCCAGACAGTGGTCAATTTTCAGAAGCTGTTCCTGGAATTGTTAGGACGTTGCATCCGGGGGCTTGTAGACAACCACGATGACTAGGTTTTGATTCTCGACCTTTATTGCTAATACTTCAACTACATCATTTGAGGCATTTAGTAGTTCTGAACATATAAGTGACTCTGTGATATAAGGCCAACCCCCTTTTTGCCTGTTCACTCTGTCACACCTGTATAGGTTTTAGCCCGGGATCCATATTTCATTGTCCAAGTGATCTCTTATGTGGGTCTCTGTGAAAGCCGCAAACATAGCATTTGACTCTGTAAGCAGTCCACGAATGTAAGGTACCTTGTTGTTTGTTGCTGGCTTTAGACCCTGTATATTAGCAAAGATGAATGTAGTTGGATTGGTGGTATTGGTGGTATTGGTATAGGGGAAGGGGTCTTTTTTCCTGGCTCTAATAACTGTTGTAATGGAGTGGAGGCCACTGACTGTGATTCCACTCCAGAAACGATTGCAGTTGGTGTACAATTTCTGTCATTTCCTGCCAGCTTTTTTCCTTCCTGGCACTAAAAACTCTCTCTCCGGAGTGGCTGTGGCTACCCTGATTTTGCCATGGTCTGTATGTTCTGTGTCGCCTCGTACCCTTTAGGTGGTATGCCTGGCAATATAAGTTATAGCACAGTCTTTCCTGAATTGATGTGTGGCACATTTCAGGGTGGAAAAACTTACAGGACGGGAGGTTGCATTTGCCTGTTTTCATATGGGAACGGCATTTTCTGGGGTGATCATAATTGCATGTCCCATCTGATTTCCCAGATTTTCCATGCCTGCAGATACCAAGTGCATAATATTCACATAGGCCTGGTTTCCGTTTGCCCTGGTTTTTTGTGACTGTGTTCCCCATTGGTGGGTGTGTTCCTGTCTCATGTCTGTCTTCGTTGCTATTGCTAACAATGGAGCCTTCAACTGTTTCCGGTAATTTATCTTCAGTATTTCCCTGGGCATCCCCTTGTTTACTATCTACCGTGGTATTGCTAGTTTGTACCACTGTTTTGTGTGTGTCCTTGTCTACACCTGTTTCCCCATCATTTATTTCACTAGAGCTACTGTCCCTCTTCAGGTCACCATTTATTTCTCCATTCTTAAATATATTGGGTATCATTTCAACATCTGTACCAGGGGTGGTAGCACCATCTGGCCCTGATTTTTACTGTCCCAACTGTTATAGAAAGCTGTCATGTTTTTATGAAGTCCGATTTGGTGTTGTCATCTTTTAATATCGATGTGGTTTTATTCCACAGTTCGGTCTCATTTGGACATACCCAAAAACATTTCCCTTGTTTAATATCTCGGGTGGTAGAGTCTTGAATGCCTACACAAGGGGCGTGGCAGCATTTACCACAAAAGATGCATGTAATCCATGCAGAGGAACGTTTGCTTGTTTGGTTGCATATTACACAGGGTTTCATGATTGATTTTTGTTGGTTGCTTTACTGTATATTCTACTAATAGGTTCCCTGAAGTGGTGATCCGTCTATTTGTATCGTATCTATTTTATTTGCATGTGTAAGTGTTAGACAATCTTAGGGGTTCATCTGGTTTTGTTTGCTTGATTGTTCTGTTTGTGGATATCTTTTTAGCTCCTAGAATTTCAGATAGGGTTTTCCAGGTCTTTTTATATCACCTTTTAAGTTATGTAATATGTTCTCATAGTACAATTTTTTGACCTTCTTATCAGACTCGTTAGGTTTGATGAGTAACGTTTTGTTTGTTCTCTTGTTATTTGACCCATTTTGTACTGTTTTTCATATAGGTGCTTTATATTAATGGATTTGAGTATGCTGGGGTTAGCCAGGGACTATTTAATCTTTTAGTTGTGATTTGTTTAGTTTTTAGGGCAATGCTTATTATAGAGGTATTGGGTCTTTTTAATAAAATTATTAATACATAAGTCAGTATCTGAGAAGTTGTCTATTTCTGTTTGTTAGTCAGTGTTTGTCATAGCTGTTATAAAGTTATTTATAGCTGTCTCATTATGTAGTCTGAAGGTAACTTTAGTAGTCTCTAGTGGTAATTTTCTGAGGTTGGTTATGAGAATGGTTGGGTAGTGGTCTGTGGTATTGTCTGTGATTATGCCTGATTTTAATGGGGATATGGTGTTGGTCCAGATATGGTCTAATGAGAGGCACAGGTCTCAGAGATTCTTGTAGGTTTTGTTATTGTCGGGAGCAGCAAGCAGTTGCTCATAGTGTTTGTGAATTCAGTTACTTGTGGGTCCTGATCTTGTAGGAGGTTTATATTGAAGT
>WNWK01044163.1:0-15206 GCA_009830355.1 Cherax destructor | reverse complement strand
TAGAGCGAAGGAACAGAAGAGTGACTTCGGGGTGTATAAATCTGTAGTGGGGGGAAAGGGGGGGTGGGGCAGCCTGGGAAAAGGTTGGAGGGGGGGGGTAAAGGAAGGGGGCGGGGGGTTTGGGACCCAGAAAATGGGGTATTTATGGGAGTGAAGGGAGGCATAGGGTTTTTTAATACTTGACGTGTGTTGGAGTGTGAGCAAAGTAACATTTATGGGGGTTCAGGGAAAGGGCACCCTTGAGTTCTGGAGAGGGGAAGTACAGTCCCGGGCACTCTGAAGGGGGGGTGTTAATGTTGCAGTTTTATAACGTAGTGTAAAGCACCCTTCTGGCAAGACAGTGATGGAGTGAATGATGATGAAAGTTTTTTTTTTTCGGGCCACCCTGCCTTGGTGGGAATCGGCCATGTGTTAAAAAAAAAAAAAAAATCTACATTATCTGTATGCTCAAAGAAATTGAGTATTATCAAAACCCTTTTCCAGAATCGACCCACAATGGTCAAAACACCCAAGTACCTACTTACTGTGGTGAATGGGGACACCAGGTATAAGGAAACATCCCAAACCCTTTTCCCCACCCATGCGGGGGATTGAGCCACAGACACCAGTTTTGACCCGAGTGACTGCTAATTAGCCCAGCATGTTTTTTTATTCTTAACTAAGACCCCAAAAAGAAGGGGAAAAAGGGAGGAAAAATGCCCAAAATTTTTCGTGGTTTGTGTTGATGTCATATACCTTCATTTTCATATTAAAGGATATAATGTACCATAATTGTTAAGAGACAAAAATTTTCTTTGTTTTGCCAATTTTTTACCTTGAGAGGTTTTTCATGAACTTGTTTGAAAAAATTTTGGTGAACCTGAGATTTAATAAAGAATTTCTTTGGGTTTTTTCTTCTCCCTTGGCAACCCCCTTTGGTTTCACTTGGAAAGAGCGTGGCTGGCGGTGAGGACATTCTCGGTTGGGTCTCTTTTATCCCCCATTGGCCAAACTGGGGACCCACTTTCCCTCCTTCCTCCACCACCACACGGGCTGAACCTACAAAACAAATTAATGTAAAGCTTATAATGACAAAGTATTAAGACATTGCTATCAGATTTCTGTTTTTTGTATTCTCTATAAATTTTCAGTATTCTTTAAAACTCCTACAGAGTTGCAGGAAGACATAAGGAAAAAATCACAAAGGGGAAACAATCATACTGTATGTGGATGTTAAAAAATGGAGATGAATGAAATGAATGTTAAAGAGATGGCAAATCAATGAAACAGGTGTTAAAGAGAGATGGCAGATCAATAAAAAAACAAAAAATACAGAACCATTAGGGAAAAATTCCATTTTCACAGTGGTAGAAAATTGAGAGGTAGAACTACCATTAGCAAGGTTTAAAAATTTATAAATCAAAGGGACCCCATGATTGTTTTCTGCAGAATACAAGAATAATAATAATAATAATAATAATTTTTTTTTAATGATACAAAAATTACATTTTTTTGAATTACATGAGGGTACAGCCAAAAGCCCCTAGTATGGGGCTTTTTGGGGACTTAAAATTAACTTAAAACTAGATTGTAAGAATTATTGTAGATAGTATACAAGAGTAAAGGTGAGTATTTGTATGAAATTTGAACATAGTTTGTACTTTTGTCTTCATTTAAATTTAAATTTAAATCAGATTAAACAAATTAAAGCAATAGTAATAATAAAATAATAAAAAGTTATGGTTGATAATTTATAAAATAAGTAAAGTTGCTTATCAAGTTTTAAAGTTTGAATATAAGTTGAACATATCAATTAATTGTAGCAATTTATTGCAGCAATGCAACTAATTGAGTGAGATAACAATTTAAAACAATTTAAAACAATTAATTGCATTGCAGTTAGTTTACGTGGTCATTATAATATAAGTGTTGGGAATAATTAGCTAAGTAAGTATTATTCATAACAGGTTTTACATTCATTCATTCAATCGTTCATTCATACATTACATTGACTTTAAAGTCAGGTTTTACGTTAAGTGATTATTCTACTTTGCTGGGAATGGTTGATATGGAGCAATTATCTTTGGGTGAGAAGGTGGTTTTTTAGCATCGTTTTGAATTGGGGTACAGGTAGGGTTTCTTTGGCAATGACAGGTAATGAATTCCAAATTTTCGTGCCTTTTATGTGCATTGAGTTTTTACATAGTGTTAGGTGGACACGGGAACATCGAGGAGTGATCTGTGTCTAGTGTTATGGTCATGTGTCCTGTTAAAATTAGTAAGGAGAAGTTTGTGGTGGGTTAATATCTGCATAGAGTGTTCTATGTATGTAATAGGCACAGTAAAAGTATGGATGTCTTGATGGTGAGTAAGTTTAGGTTTTGAATATTGGTGGAGTATGTTGCCTGGAGTGAGAATTTGATATAGTGTAAGTGTGTATAACAGACAAGGAAACAGAGAGGCCAGGCTACTCTTACCTTGGACCATCTGCTTGGTACCCACTCAGGGGGGCAGTCCATGAAATTGCAGTGTTTCTGTGTGCGATGGGTGGTTGTGGACAGAGGCTGTCGGGCACCTCTACAGTATTAGTCCCACCTCGAGTCACCTCATGGATACACTTCACTTCCCGCGCTGTCGAATAATTGAACACTCAAATCACTATGAAATCCAGTTTGTAATAATAATAATAATAATAATAATAATTTTTTTATTATTAACACATCGGCCATTCCCACCAAGGCAGGGTGGCCCAAAAAGAAAAACTTTCATCATCATTCACTCCCTCACTTCTTGCCAGAGGGGTGCTTTTACATTTCAGTTATAAAACTGCAACATTAACACCCCTCCTTCAGAGTGCCGGCACTGTACTTCCCATCTCCAGAACTCAAGTCCGGGCCCGCCGGTTTCTGAATCCCTTCATAAATGTTACTTTGCTCACACTCCAACAGCACGTCAAGTATTAAAATCATATGCCTCCATTCACTCCTATCAAATACGCTCCCCATGCTTGCTGGAAGTCCAAGCCCCTCCAAAACAAAACTTCCTTTTCCCTCCCCCCAACCTTTCCTAGGGCGACCCTACCCCGCTTCCCCCCCACTACAGATTTATACACCCCAAGTCACTCTGTCTCGTTCCATTCTCTCTACATGTCCAAACCACCTCAACAACCCCCCCTCAGCTCTCTGGACAATCGTTTGGTAATCCCGCACCTCCTCCTAATTTCCAAACTCCGAATTCTCTGCATTATATTCACCACACGTTGACCCAGACATGACATCTCCACTGCCTCCAGCCTTCTCCCCTGCAACATTCATCACCCATGCTTCACACCCATATAAGAGCGTTGGTAACTATACTCAACATTCCCTCTTTACTTCCATGGACAAGGTTCTTTGTCTCCACAGACTCAAGTGCTCCACTCACCCTTTTTTCCTCATCAATTCTATGATTCACCTCATCCTTCATAGACCCATCCGCCGACATGTCCACTCCCAAATATCTGGGAAAACATTCACCTCCTCCATACTCTCTCCCCCCAATCTGATATCCAATCTTCGTCACCTATTTTTTGTTATCCTCATCACCTTACTCTTTCCTATATTCACTTTCAATTTTCTTCTTTCACACCCTACCAAATTCATCCACCAACCTCTGCAACTTCTCTTCAGAATCTCCCAAAAGCACAGTGTCATCAGCAAAAGCAACTGTGACAACTCCCACTTTGTATTTGCTTCTTTATCTTTTAGCCCAACACCTCTTGCCAAGACTCGCATTCACTTCTCTTACAACCCCATCTATAAATATATTGAACAACCACGGTGACATCACACATCCTTGTCTAAGGCCCACTTTTACTGGGAAATAGTCCCCTTCCCTCCTACACACTCTAACCTGAGCCTCACTATCCTCATAAAAACTCTTCACTGCTTTCAGTAACCTTCCTCCTATTCCATACACCTGCAACATCTGCCACATTGCCCCCTATCTACCCTATCATACGCCTTTTCCAAATCCATAAATGCCACAAAACATCTTTACCCTTATCCAAATACTGTTCACCTATATGTTTCACTGTAAACACTTGGTCTACACACCCCTACCTTTCCTAAAGCCCCTTGTTCATCCGCTATCCTGCTTTCTGTCTTACTCTTAATTCTTTCAATAATAACTCTACCATACACTTTACCAGGTACACTCAACAGACTTATTCCCCTATAATTTTTGCACTCTCTTTTGTCCCCTTTGCCTTTATACAAAGGAACAATACACGCCTCTGCCAATCCCTAGGTACCTTACCCTCTTCCATACATTTATTAAATAATAGCACCAACCACTCCAAAACTATATCCCCACCTGCTTTTAACATTTCTATCTTTATCCCATCAATCCCAGCTGCCTTACCCCCTTTCATTCTACCCACTGCCTCACGAACTTCCCTACACCCACAACTGGCTCTTCCACACTCCTACAAGATGTTATTCCTCCTTGCCCTACACACGAAATCAAAGCTTCCTGTCTTCA
This sequence comes from Cherax destructor, assembly GCA_009830355.1. Taxonomy (NCBI): domain Eukaryota; kingdom Metazoa; phylum Arthropoda; class Malacostraca; order Decapoda; family Parastacidae; genus Cherax; species Cherax destructor. The sequence continues at coordinate 10,706 of WNWK01044163.1, read as the reverse complement.
TCAACATTTAACAATCCTCAAAATATTCTCTCCATCTTCCCGATACTCTAACTTCCATTTAATAACTCTCCTCTCCTATTTTTAACTGTCAAATCCATTTGTTCTCTAGGCTTCCTCAACTTATTAATCTCATTCCAAAACTTTTCTTATTTTCAACAAAATTTGCTGATAACATCTCACCCACTCTCTCATCTGCTCTTTTTACATTGCTTCACCACTCTTTAACCTCTCTTTTCTCTCCATATACTCTTCCCTCCTTGCATCACTTCTACTTTGTAAAACCTCTCATATGCTAACTTTTCTCCCTTACTACTCTCTTTACATCATCATTCCACCAATCGCTCCTCTTCCCTCCCGCACCCACTCGCCTGTAACCACAAACTTCTGCTGAACACTCTAACACTACATTTTTAAATCTACCCCATACATCTTCGACCCCATTGCCTACACTCTCACTAGCCCATCTATCCTCCAATAGTTGTTTATATCTTACCCTAACTGCCTCCTCTTTTAGTTTATAAACCTTCACCTCTCTCTTACTTACTGATTCTATTTTCCTTGTATCCCATCTACCTTTTACTCCCACTGTAGCTATAACTAAAAAGTGATCTGATATATCTGTGGCCCCTCTATAAACATGTACATCCTGAAGTCTACTCAACAGTCTTTTATCCACCAATACATAGTCCAACAAACTACAGTGGACCCCCGAGTTTCGTAAAAACTTCACTCCTGAAGTCTGCTCAAGTGCCATTACCGAACGAATTTACTCCCTTAAGGAAAAATTTCACGTAGGTTAGTCTATTTCAGACCCCCAAAAATACACTTCCACAAGAACTTACAAAATTATACTTACATAATTGCACGATTTCCGGGGTATTCGTTAACCGAGGGTCCACTGTACTGTCATTACGCCCTACATCATATCTTGTATACTTATTTATCCTCTTTTTCTTAAAATATGTATTACCTATAACTAAACCCCTTTCTATACAAAGTTCAATCAAAGGGCTCCCATTATCATTTACACCTGGCACCCCAAACTTACCTACTACACCCTCTCTGCATGTTTCTCCCACTTTAGCATTTAGGTCCCCTACCACAATTACTCTCTCATTTGGTTCAAAAGTTCCTATACATTCGCTTAACATCTCCCAAAATCTCTCTCTCTCCTCTACACTCCTCTCTTCTCCAGGTGCATACACGCTTATTATGACCCACTTTTCGCATCCGACCCTTATTTTAATCCACATAATCCTTGAATTTACACATTCATATTCCCTCTTTTCCTTCCATAACTGATCCTTCAACATTATTGCTACCCCTTCCTTAGCTCTAACTCTCTCAGATACTCCTGACTTAATCCCATTTATTTCTTCCCACTGAAACTCGCCTACCCCTTCAGCTTTGTTTCGCTTAGGGCCAGGACATCCAACTTCTTTCATTCATAACATCGGCAATCATCTCTTTCTTATCATCCGCACTACATCCACGCACATTCAGACAACCCAGTTTTATAAAGTTTTTCTTCTCTTTTAGTAGATTTGTACAGGAGAAGGGGTTACTAGCCCATTGCTCCCGGCATCTTAGTCGCCTCATACGACACGCATTGCTTACGGAGGAAAGATTCTTTCCACTTCCCCATGGACAATAGAGAAAATAAAAGAACAAGAGCTATTAAGAAAAAAAGAAAACCTAGATGTGTGTATGTATATATATGCATGTGTATGCCAGTGTAGTGTGACCTAAAGTGTAAGTAGAAGTAGCTAGATATACCTGTTATCCAGCGTGTTTATGAGACAGAAAAAAAAAAAGACACCAGCAATCCTACCATCATGTAAACAGTTTCAGGTTTCTGTTTCACAGTCACCTGGCAGGACGGTAGTACTCCCTGGGTGGTTGCTGTCTACCAACCTACTACCTAATAATAATAATAATAATAATAATAATTTTATTATTTTTTTTATTAACACATCGGCCGATTCCCACCAAGGCAGGGTGGCCCGAAAAAGAAAAACTTTCATCATCATTCACTCCATCACTGTCTTGCCAGAAGGGTGCTTTACACTACAGTTATAAAACTGCAACATTAACACCCTCCTTTAGAGTGCCGGCACTGTACTTCCCATCTCCAGAACTCAAGTCCGCCTGCCGGTTTCCTGAATCCCTTCATAAATGTTACTTTGCTCACACTCCAACAGCACGTCAAGTATTAAAACCATATGCCTCCATTCACCCTATCAAATACGCTCACACATGCTTGCTGAAGTCCAAGCCCTCGCACACAAAACTTCTTTACCCTCCCTCCAACCTTTCCTAGGCCGACCCCTACCCCGCCTTCCTCCACTACAGATTTATACACTCTCGAAGTCACTCTGTCTCGTTCCATTCTCTCTACATGTCCAAACCACCTCAACAACCCCTCCTCTGCTCTCTGGACAATCGTTTTGGTAATCCCACCTCCTCCTAATTTCCAAACTCCGAATTCTCTGCATTATATTCACACCACACATTGACCTCAGACATGACATCTCCACTGCCTCCAGCCTTCTCCTCGTTGCAACATTCATCACCCATGCTTCACACCCATATAAGAGCGTTGGTATAACTATACTCATACATTCCCTTTACTTCCATGGACAAGGTTCTTTGTCTCCACAGACTCAAGTGCTCCACTCACCCTTTTCCTCATCAATTCTATGATTCACCTCATCCTTCATAGACCCATCCGCCGACATGTCCACTCCCAAATATCTGAATACATTCACCTCCATACTCTCTCCCTCCAATCTGATATCCAATCTTTCGTCACCTATTCTTTTGTTATCCTCATCACCTTACTCTTTCCTATATTCACTTTCAATTTTCTTCTTTTACACACCCTACCAAATTCATCCACCAACCTCTGCAGCTTCTCTTCAGAATCTCCCAAAGACAGTGTCATCAGCAAAAGCAACTGTGACAACTCCCACTTTGTATTTGCTTTTATCTTTAGCCCAACACCTCTTGCCAAGACCTCGCATTCACTTCTCTTACAACCCCATCTATAAATATATTGAACAACCACGGTGACATCACACATCCTTGTCTAAGGCCCACTTTTACTAGGAAATAGTCCCTTCTCTCCTACACACTCTAACCTGAGCCTCACTATCCTCATAAAACTCTTCACTGCTTTCAGTAACCTTCCTCCTATTCCATACACCTGCAACATCTGCCACATTGCCCCCTATCTACCCTATCATACGCCTTTCCAAATCCATAAATGCCACAAAAACATCTTTACCCTTATCCAAATACTGTTCACTCTATATGTTTCTACTGTAAACACTTGGTCTACACACCCCTACCTTTCCTAAAGCCCCTTGTTCATCTGCTATCCTGCTTTCTGTTTTACTTTAATTCTTTCAATAATAACTCTACCATACACTTTACCAGGTACACTCAACAGACTTATTCCCTATATTTTTCATATATAATAATAAGAAAATAATTCTTTTCAATCCCTAGTACAATTACATTTAGGTAATTTAAATATAATAGACAATACTCAAAATTAATCCCACCGTTTAACATCTACTTATCCATGCATTAGGGCATTTATTTAAACTATCTCACTAGTACTTAATTCCCTAAAGAAATCTGATTGTTTCATTCTATTCTAATTATTTAAATTCTCTTGTTATACTCTGACTACAAAATTCTGAAATCAAAAAAAGCTTCTATCTGTTCTTTCTTTTTGCCCAACCTAGACCTTACTCTTCAACTTTATTAAATAATAACCAACCCTCCAATAATCACCTGTTTAACATTTCATCTTTATCCATCAATCCCAGCGCCTTACCTTCATTTACCCTCTAACTTCCTCACAATCCTTCCACACCTAAGATGTTCTCCCCCCACACGAAATCACAGCTTCCTGTTTCATCAACATTTAACAAATCCTCAAATATTTTCCATTTCCTATTAACTCTCCTTTAATCAATCTTCATTTTTAACTGTCAATCCATTTGTTCTCATAGGTTCAACTTATTAATCTCTTCAAATTTTTCAACAAAATTTGCTGATAACATCTCACCCACTCTCTCATCTGCTCTCTTTTACATTGCTTCACCACTCTTTTAACTCTCTTTTCTCTCCATATACTCTTCCTCCTTGCATCACTTCTACTTTGTAAAAACCTCTCATATGCTAACTTTTTCTCCCTTACTACTGGTACAATGATACATGGTAGACAAGAAACATAGTTATTAATGAGATGTACATGCCAAAAGCCCCTAATATGCTGTGCATTGCAGGCATTCTTAGGTCTACTTAATTCTAGACTACATGGTGAAAAGTTATGGTTGATAATTTATAAAATAAGTATAATTGGATATCTAAGTTATAAAGTTTGAATATAAGTTGAACATATCAATTAATTGTAGCAATGCAACTAATTGAGTGAGATAACAATTTAAAACAATTAGTTGCATTGCAGTTACAGTTTACGTGGTCATTATAATGTAAATTTTATGGAAATAGTTAGCTTAGTATGTATTATTCATAACAGGTTTTTACATTTAAGTGATTAGTCAGGTTTTTACATTAAGTGATTATTCTATTTTTGTTGGGAATGTTTGATATTGAGCATTTAGTTTGGGTGAGAAGGTGGTTTTTTAGCATCATTTTGAATTGGGGTACAGGCAGGGTTTCTTTGGCAATGACAGGTAATGAATTCCAAATTTTCGTGCCTTTTACATGCATTGAGTTTTTACATAGTGTTAGATGGACACGGGGAACATCGAGGAGTGATCTGTGTCTAGTGTTATGGTCATGTGTCTTGTTAAAATTGGTAAGGAGAAGTTTGAGTGGTGGGTTAATATTTGCATAGAGTGTTCTATGTATGTAATAGGACAGTAAAAAGTATGGATGTCTTGTATGGTGAGTAAGTTTAGGTTTTTGAATATTGGTGAGTATGTTGTCTGGAGTGTGAATTTGTTATCATTCTAACTGCTGCCTTTTGTTGTGTTATTTGTGGTCTAAGATGAGTTATTGATGTAGAGCCCCATGCGCAGATTCCATAGGTGAGGTAGGGGTAAATGAGTGAGTGATATAGGGTAAGGAGAGCTGGTTGTGGAACATAGTACCGTATCTTGGATAGTATTCCCACGGTCTTTGAGACTTTCTTGGAAATTTGTTGTATATGTGTCTGAAATTTGAGGCCACTGTCAAGATGGATTCCTAAGAATTTTCCTCTGTGAGTTTTGTGATAGGGGACCCGTTCATCATTATGTTAAGTGGTGCGTTTGTAGCTCTGTTCCCAAACTGGATAAAATATGTTTTATCAATATTGAGAGTAAGTTTGTTGGTCATCATCCAGGTAGATATTTTCTGTAATTCAGTATTTGCAGTGTTGGCTAGTATGTCTGGGCTTGAGATAACGTGTTAGTATCATCGGCAAAAAGTATGGGTTGAGTAGTTGAGATGCATTTGGTAGGTCGTTAATGTAAATGAGAAAGAGTAGGAAGAACATTTCCCCTGTGGGACACCTACGGTAATAGTTTGCGCGGTGGAGCTAGCTCCATTTGTGTACGCATATTGGTTTCTGTTGCTAAGGTATGATTTTAGGTAGTTGAGGGAGTGTCCTTATACCATAGTGTGATAATTTTAGGTGTAACAGATCATGGTCAACTGTATCAAAAGCTTTAGTAAATCAATGAAGATTCCCACTGGGATTTCTTTTTCTCAGTGTAAATTATTTCTAACATGTGTATAATGGCATCATTTGTATTTTTATTTGGCCTGAATCCAAATTGACAGTGGTTGAGTACGTTGTTGGAGGTGAGGTAGGAATATATTTGTCTATGAATTAATTTTTCAAAGATTTTGAGAGAAGGGGTGTTAGATATCGGCCTGTAGTTATTCAGGTCTGTTTGATCTCCCCTTTATGTTTTGGGGGTGCCCCTCGCTATTTTGAGTATTGATGGGAAGGTAGAAGATTCAATGGATTTGTTAAAGAGTGTTGCAATAATTGGAGAGAACTTGAGAGGCTTTTTGTATATAAAAGGTGGTAAGTTATTTAGGTCACCTGCTTTGTTTTTTAATGTTTGATTATAAGTGAAACTTCTATTGGGTTGGTTGGGGCTAGGAATAGTGTGTTCGATAGGTGCCAGTGAGATAGTCGTTAGGTGGAATATTTGAACTTGGAATTTTGCTTGCCAGCTTTTTACCTATGGTGAGAAGAAATCATTGAGTTTGTTTGTTGTTTCAATGGGTGGGAGTAGGGTTCATCTGGTTTTGTTAGCTTGATTGTTCTGTTTGTGGATATTTTTTTAGTTCCTAGAATTTCAGATAGGGTTTTCCAGGTCTTTTTATATCACCTTTTAAGTTATGTATTTTGTACCACAATCAGCCCTACTCACACTATACTACTCACTCATCTATCCCTACCTCACATATGCCATTTGTGCATGGGGATCAACAGCAATTACCCACCTAAAGCCAATAATAACCCAACAAAAGCCGCAGTAAGAATTATCACACAATCCAACGCTAGGCAGCACACCCCCACTCTTCAAAGACCTAAACCTACTCACTGTCCAGAACATCCATACTTACTACTCTGCTATCTACATTTATAGAACCATTAATTCCAACTTTAACCCTGAGCTAAAACACTTTTTTTGACAGTGTGACAGGACCCATAGACATAATACCAGACATAAACATCTCTTTGACATTCCCCGTGTCCGACTAAATCTATACAAAATTCAATGCGATAAAAGGGCCTAAAATCTGGAACTCCTGCCTGAAAACTCTAGAACTGCAGACACAACCTCCATTTTCAAAAGCACCGTTAAAAAAATCTTATCTCACTTACGCACCCAACCGGTAGTTAACCATACGAAAACTACTTTATCTTGCACATATCCACAGCAAAATACACTATTATCTGTGATTCTCCTTAATTTGCACATTTAACCACAGCAAAAACACTTATTGATATCTTGGATTCCCCTTAATTTGCACAGTTCTAACCAAAATTCTAATACAACTATTGCTCCATAATACTTAAGCTAGTCATAAGTTTGCCTAAGATACTCCAATATAGAAACTATATTATGCCAATATATCACTTTTTCATTAATATATAAACTAATTGCTAACTTTTATACTAATTGTTAAATTCTCAATGTTTAAATTCCAGTACCTAAATTTTGTAAACCTAACCTAACCTTACAATCTGTATATCCATTGTATAGCTATTGAGTAAGACCTATCATAAGATGCTTGAAAAGCCAGGCATACCTAGCATATTATTGGCCATCTTGTAATATCAACTTTTAATGTATAACTAATACCTCCCACCTTGTATTACATGAAATAAAGAATTTGAATTTGAATGTAATCTGTTCTCATAGTACAATTTTTTTGATCTTATCAGACTCGTTTGGTTTGATGAGAGCGTTTTTTGTTCTCCCCTTTTATTTGACCCATTCTGTACTGTTTTTCAAAGGTGCTTTATATTAAGGTTTATATGCTGGGGTTCAGGATTTTAACTTTTAGTTGTGATTTGTTTATTTTTTTGGGGAATGCTTATTATAATTTGGGTCTTTTTTTAAAAAAATTAAAAATAAGTCAGTATCTGGGAATTGTCTATTTCGTTTGCCAGTCAGTGTTTTATAGCTGTTTTTAAAATTATTTTTGCTGTCTCAATTTTTAGTCTGAAGGTAACTTTAGTAGTCTCTAGTGGTAATTTTCCAAGATTCGTTAGGAAAGGTTGGGGGGGCTGTGGTATTGTCTGGTTATGCCTGATTTTAATGGGGGAAGGTGTTGTAGATATGGCCCCTAGAGAGGCCGGTTCGAGATTTGTAGGTTTTTTTATTGCGGGGAGCAAGGTTTTGTGTTTGTGAATTCATTATTTGGGTCCTGATCTTGTAGGAGGTTTATATTGAAGTCTCCGTGAGGATTAAGGGCTTTTTTCATGTGTGCATCATAATCATTTAATTTTTTCACAAATTCTGAATGTTTACTGTGGTAATCTATAGATGTTTATAATGTGAGGGTTTTTTTGGGATTTGGTTAAAAAATTTAGATATATTCTCCATTTTCATCTCTTGTGCATGTATTTTTAAATACATTCAAGCTGGTCTGAGTATAACATAGCTGTGCCTCCTCCTTGTTGGTCTGGTACAATTGTGTTGGTGTGTAACCGGAATGGCATAGATATCTGTAGTATGAGGCTTTAACCAGGTTTGTGAGAGCAATGATGGAATATGGCCGGGTGATTTTAAATAATGCAGGAGGTCATCAAAATGTTTGTTAAAATCTGACATTGTAGTTAAAGATATTATGTTAATGTTGGTTTAAGGTTTTACCCTGTTTTGCTTGTAATGACAGTTTTAGGTTCTGAAGCAAAATAGAAGGTTGGGATCAGGATAATTTTTGGGAATCAAAAAGATTTAGTGTGATTTATAATTAAATTTAAAAAATAGAAAAACCCAAAGACTTAAAATAGACAATCAAAGGATTTTTTTGGGACGGGTTAGACATTGGATATGTTTAAAAAAATGAAAAGAGCTAAGGATAATTTACAGCTAATAAAAATTTCAAAATTTAAACCCTGAGTTAGTTAATTAATTAAACAAAATTTATATAGAGGTATTCTAAAAACTTAAGAAAATGAATAATGCAAACTTTAAATATGATATTGATCAATTGATTTTCTAGCTATTGGATTAACCCCTTTTAACGAAGTCACAGAGGTTTAGGATATATTTTTTAGTGTAATTATTTATTATTTAATCTAATAGAATTGGGGAAAATTATTTTTTTTTAGAAGTTATAATGGAACAAATATTAAATTCAGTATTGACTAGTTGTGATTATAGAATTTATTAAGGGCAATATAATAAAAAACAAAGTTAACTTTAAAGGGAAATAAGTCAAAGTGTATAATAGGACAAAAGTAAAATTTTTAATACTAAAAAAAAAGCTTGAAATAAAATTTTGGCAGTTGGAGAATAGGGTAAAAGTAAGCAATTTTTGTAAATAAGGGATTAATAGTAATTATTTTCTGCAAAACTGATAAAAATATATAGGAAGGGGTTGAAAAAAGGGGCCAATAAAATTTTTATTTTAAAAAAAAAAATTAAAAAAATTTGTCAAAAATTCATCAAAAAGGGAAAAAAAATTTAAGATAGATGGGGAAAAAACACCAAAATTTTTAAATAGGGGGTTTTGGTTTTGGCATTGTGTTTTTACAGTCTCTGTAATATTTACCCAAGGAACTTGATAGATCATTTATTTTTTATAGTATAAAATGACCAACTTTCTTCTTCCTTTGAATTTTTTTCCTCCCAGGTAAACATTGGGATTTTATCTTTTTTTCCCCTTTTTGCTTAAAATTTTTATTCTATACCAGAGGTTTGATTTTTGGGGCAGACACTCATTAATGAATACTGTTTTTTTGGCTATAATGATGATCTAATTGATCTTTTTCTGTATTTGGTGAATCTAATCATAACACTTTTTCTCCTAATAGTAATTGTTTTTTCTGTCATGGTAATTTATATTTATTTGAATTTTAAAGTAATGTCTTTACTGTTTGCTTGGGTCATATCACTGGGAAAAATACTGTTCATTACGCGCTGATAACTTTTCTTGCTGGTTTTTTCCTTTGAGTGCGGGTCATTAAAAAGGTTACCATGTTGTTCTTCCCTTTTTACCCTTTCCAACCTTTACGTTTTCTTTTTTTTTGCGTTTGCGTTTTTTTCAATAACCCGAAAAGCTCGAATCTACGAGAAACAGAAAATGGAAAATTTTTGACACTTCATTTATTTTTAATCACAACTAAGGGTAAACCCAAAGGGTCATACAGTGCGGTAGCATTCAAGATTATGGACGATTCAAGGGGGATGTTATGATGGTGAAAGGGGTTTTGGATCCAATGTTGTGGTCCAAGGGGGATTCATTGTAAACTTCCCAAATTTTAATTATACCACCCAAGTTCGATGTATAAGTTTGACCAAAAAGCTGTATATAAAGGGGCTTTCTGCATGTTATCCAAATGAATTACCTTTTTACAAACATTGTATTATGTTGAAATAAAAATTTTTTTATTATTATTATTATTACAGGTTTAGTGCTGCCCATTTATTATTATAAAATAATATGGACCACAGAATCAACCCCTTTCCCGTTTTGAATCAAACTTGATTACCTCCTATTTCCCGGGTTTATAACCCCATGAGTCTGAGAATCCCCTACAGTGCTACCCCACTAGCATGGGACCCATTTTGGTTTTTGCTTTTTTTTGTACAATAGTAATGATAAAGAAACTGAGTATGAAGAGTCTATATTATTTTATCCCCCAAGGGGGGGTTTCCCTTTATGCCAGTGAGGGTTCTTGATCCAAGGAAGAACCTCTTTTCCTTTTCCTTGGTTGAAACTCAAGTTTAGGTGTGATACCCGGTTTAGATTCCCAATTATTCTACTGGTAATAATAATAACTGAATGCTTCAAACCAAACTCTTACCGTATTCCTCCTCCACATGTCTTGGCCCCCAAATTCTGATATATTCCAGCTGGGGACATGGCTGGCATTGCAGGTGGGGGAAAGATGTCCGGGCCCTACCCCAAGTACCAGTTTTTATATTACTGGTTTCCGTCTGAGGTTCCACACTTTTTTGACTCCGCACCCACCGAAATTTACCCCATCAATA
>WNWK01044162.1:0-15206 GCA_009830355.1 Cherax destructor | reverse complement strand
AATCAATATCAAGAATTATGTGTTTCAATCTACATCTACAAAATTTTAAATGTATTGCCATTATTCAATTTAATTTTTGATGGTAACACATATTTACGTCTCCCCCACAGGTATACTAGGATATTTTAAACCAACAGACTAAGTTTTTTGGAAACCAAACTTATAGATGATGTATTTAAAATCGGGGTCACCCCCCCTAAAACAATGAGGGTCAAAAAATTTTAACACTCATTAGGAACCTCCTCAGTCGTCACCTCTCAGTAATAATAATTTAGGGCAACATTTGGGACGATCCATTTTTCAATTTAAATGTTTATTATGTATTTAAATTTTACAGCCGCATATCTTGTCAATTTTCAATGTATTTAAAAAAGTTGTCACACGGCAGGTACTGCTAAACTTAATTAATTTTAAAATTAATTTATAAAATTGATGAGTCAAAAAGGACTCTAAATATTTTATAAAAATTGAAAACCCCACAAAGGACTCAAAAATTTTTGGGATTTTATTAATTAACTCAAAGTATTGTAATTTACTGTTCACTGAAAATATTGCGTTTAATAATAAAATCTTGACTGACCTGGTTTTAAACAGTTGCGTCTTGTGGCGGTAACTTGCTGGGTCACAGCGATCACTCTTTTTGAAGGAAAAAAGATACTGTGTTAATGAAAATTTTCATTGAAATTTTTTTTACACTGAATCCCCTGAGGGTTTACGTGAGTTGCGATGGTTGGTCAGAGGGGAATATTCCCCCTTTCAAAGGGGGTAAGGCTCGTCCCTCTTGTAGTAATTTTGTAGCATTGCCACGTATGGAAGGTAAAGAAACACATGTTCATCAAATGTGATATTTATAGTAACGTTTGCTTTCCAGGAGTTTCCGCTTGATGAAGCTCCTGGGGAGAGAAAAATGCTTCGTTAAAATTTCCTTACTTCATATGATCTCTTTTACGTCATTCCTCTTGTACAAAAATTACTCTTCCTTAATGCATCAGTCATGACAGATCCAACTGGCCCGACAAACCAAATTTCACCAATTTTCTGGGTTCTTTTAAGATTCAAGATGGGATTAATGAATATTCCCCTCCGCCTGCCACTACTTTCCTTCTTTCAAAATTAGTTTTTCTTTTTGTATTATGATAAGGTGGGGAATACCACTTGACTGACCACCATGATGCCTCATTTATACATTTTTTTAATTAAGGCAAGTTTGTAATGCTAGTTTAATTCAGCCTCTATCGTTAATAATTGTCACTGAATTTTTTCTAAACCCTTTTGCAAATATAAAATTAAAAAACCCGTTTTTAAAATTTTATTACTAGTTTTGATAATACCAAAATTTAAATGAGCAACTATCTCCTCTAAAACCAACCATACCACGGGGGGGGTTCAATGGGCGAGAGTCTCAGAACTCCAGACCGTCCCCCTCTATCAGGATTTTGGTTGTATTCTAATACATGCAAATCTACGAAGTAAAGATTTTTATCTACTTTTCCGGAGTAACTGAAAGGAAACGTTAATGGTTTAAATAAATTTTTTTTCCTCAGAGCATCGGTCTTTAGTACACTTTAGACGAAGACAGTAGTGAGTCTTGTCACCATTGTTAAAGAAAATATATGGAAACAACAAAGATATTCATAGCGCAGGGTCAGAAAAAAAATATAATGTGGAAAGAAAAAAATAATTTTTTTATTATTGCTACTTTTCTCTGTTATAATATTAATATTTTCGGGACTCTGTAGCATGAATATCTTTATTATTGGGGAATTAGACACATGTGCAACAACGGGGCATCTTTATTCTAAGACGTTACGCTAACCAGGTTTTTATCAATTTAGTACAGACGTGAAAAGGGGAAGACGTAAAAAATGAAGCAATAAGTCCTCAGTTTTATTGCACTATGCACAGAAGACAGTAGACGATAAGGTAATCGGTCCCACAGCCTGGGAAACCAAAGTTCGGTACCTTTTTTTGATGAAGCTGAAGTGTTGGGGGAGATGGACTCTCCCTATTTGAGTCGTGGTGAAGATGAGGTCACATTACAGGTGGGGGCAGCCACACTGGGAAATAGGTAATGACATAGAATTGGGCTAAGACTTAGTAAAAAAGTTGTAGTAACCTCTGTGTCAAGATACATGTTGTTGCTATTTCAGATTAATACTTTTAATAATGGTATACAGCTGTACAATACCGCCAATAGTTGTAAACGTCTTCAAAAAATACTATTTTTTTTCGGTACTCTTTTAAAATTATTGTCATGATACTTTTCTATCACAGCAACGGCATGTAATCTTAATACAAAAAATATCTCCTCAACTTATTTCAAGCCAGCTCAACTCTTGAGCATGATCTACTTACTAGTGGGTACCACCCCCCTGAAATTGAATTTTAAATGCTGCGCCTCAACTGATTCCCGCCTATACTTCAGACTCATGAAGACAAGGACTGAGGGGTTGAGTACCTTCTCTACTGTCTTCTGGCATAGTTCAAAGGCTGAGGGGCTGATTGCCTCATATCACTATCTTCCAATGTCATCTCTGTATCAAATTGATAAAAATACTGATTGGGAAACATTTTTACCCCCAAATTGTTACACAAATGTCTAGTTCCTCATCTTGTTGGCATTATATACCATTATTTTAATACATGTCTTCAGTCCTCCTTCAAGTTTTCCAGAATTTTTATAGATCTCGCGCAGACTTTACGTATATTTTACTTATAGTTTAATCTTAGCAGCGCTATAAAGTTTAACGAAATTTAGTCATGCCACTCTTCCCAAGGGCCCCTACAAGTGTCCACCATTCGTGTCCACCCACTGTGCAACTTTTTTGTTCAAACTTCAACTACTGTTAAACCGGTAAAAAGTTTACATTTTAATCTTTAAAACCTGAATACAAAATACATACATACATACATACAGATTAGCCGAAGAGCCAGAAACGAAAAGCACAGGTAAGAAGGGATCAGGCACACGTAACAGGAAAAACACTGCAATGGATCAGAGAATATCTGACAGGGAGGCAACAACGAGTCATGGTACGTGACGAGATGTCAGAGTCACCTGTGAATGGAGTTCCACAAGGGTCAGCCCTGGGACCTGACTGTTTTTGGCATATGTGAATGACATAACGGAAGGGATAGACCAGAAGTGTCCCTGTTTGCAGATGATGTGAAGTTAATGAGAAGAATAAAATCAGTCGAGGATCAGGCAGGAGCTATGACTCGCCCTGCAACCACAAATAGGGGAGTACAAATAGGTGAGTACATACATACATACATACATACATACATACATACATACAAAATATATATATATATATATATATATATATATATATATATATATATATATATATATATATATAAAATATTTGGGGGGGCCACCTGGAACTTTTCTGGGGGCCCTCATCCTCAGAGAAAAAAATATATATATATATATATATATATAAATATATATATATATATATATATATATATATACCTGGGTTTTTCCGGAGAGTTCCAGGGGGCAACGCCCGGCCCTCGAAAGGCCCCATGTTGATCGAGCCATCAACCAGGTGTTATGCTGGCCCACGCAGTCCAACGTACGAACCACAGCCTGGCTGGTCAGGCACCGACTTTAGGTGCCGTCCAGTGCCCCTTGAAGACAGCCAGGGGGCTATTGGTAATCCCCCCATGTATTGGGGGGCAGTTTAAAAAGTATTGGGGCCCATGACACTTATTTGTTGTCACCAATGTGCTAGTGGCATCCCTGCTTTTTATTGGGGGGGTGTTACACGTCTGCCGAGTCTTTTGCTTTGTAAAAATCTCGGGGCAAGTTTGGTACTAATCCCCTAGGTTTTTTCCCAAATGATATAATAATGTATCTCTCCGCCTGCGTTCCCGGGGGTGCAGGTTTAGGAACTTCAAGCATTCCCAGAATTGAGGTGGTTTATTGCAAGCTGCCGTGAAGGTTCTCTGTACATTTTCTAGTTCAGCCATTTCACCTGCCTTAAAAGGTGCAGTTATTGCAGCAATTTTCCCAGCCTAGATAGAACAAGCACATAAAAAAGTGTCAACATGGGCATGGCATCCCTGGTTTTGAAGGTTCTCATTACCCATCCTGTCATTTTTCTGGGAGATGCGATTGCTACAGTGTTATGGTTTGAAGGTGAGATCCTCTGTCATGATCACCCCCAGGTCTTTGACATTATTTTTTCGCTCTATTTGGGGTTTGGGAATTTGTTTTATACCCCATGAGTTTTTAATTTTCACGTTTTCCATATCTAAGTAATTGAAATTTCTCATCAAACTTAATTGTTTTCTGCAGCCCATTTAAAGATTTTTGATGTCTGCTTGGGGTCTTGCAGTGTCTTCACTTGGGCACTTTCAGCAATTGGGTTCATCTGCAAAGGGAAAACAGGGACGTGGGTTTTTATCCCGTCTATATCTGATATGAGGATGAGGAATAAGATGGGAGCAAGTACGTTTGTGGGAAAAGGCTTTTCCCCCGGGCCCCCTCAGACTTTACTCTATTGACTACTACTCTTTGTGTTCTACTTGTTAGGAAATTATACATATACACACACACACACACAAAAAAATATATATATATATATATATATATATATATATATATATATATATATATATATATATATATATATATATATATATATATATATATATATATATATAAAAAAATATAGGGATACCCCCTCGGGAAACTGTTTTTGGGGCCCCCTCATCCTCAGAAAAAAGAAAAATTTGCCAGGGAAAACCAAATTTCCCCCTGAAGCTGTTTAAAATTTTCCTACTCCCCCTATATTTTCTATAACTTTTTTTAAAAGACAAAATACATTGACAAAATACATTGACAAGAATACAATAGGGGAAAAACAACACATATAACAACTCAGAGCTACATCTCAAATACTTCGCCCAGCTTCCCGGCATCCCTGCCCAGAATGCTAGGTTTCTCCTCTGGATCGCAACCTGAGTCTCTAAAAGGGGGGCGGGCCCCCCGGGTTTGGTTTCTATGATGAGTTTTTCACCCACCCTTTTTGAGAAACTTTAGAGCACACTTGCCCCATGCTCCAAGGGTCTCCGCCCCTATTGGGATGAAGTTGTAAAGGGGGGAAGGCCTTCATATCTGCAGGTTTTCTGGGTCTCCCTATGGCTGGCAGCTCCACCCCTTCGGCTACGGAGTAAAATGTCTCACAATGTCTGATTGTGGCAACGGTGTAGTCCCAAGCAATCTGCTTACCACCCTTTCCCGGGGTAGCATAGTCCCATCGGAGCTTTTGCTTCCATCAGACCCTGCACTTGGGGTTTCCCGTGGCTGGGCAACGGGCGTGGCGAGGCTTTTTATGATGCCGTTGACCCCCCATGTCTAGATACTTTCGTGAAAACGAGACCGAAGCCCAATTGATCAGCCCTCGCCCTGCTGCAAATACACCATGTTGGGTGAGTATGGGGGCGGGAGGCGGGGCAACACCAATCCGAATGACCTGTGGGTCGAGTCGGTGCCCAGGGGGGTTTGGGGAACAGCTAGAAGGAAATCTCCTGAGGTGGTGCCTTCACCGCTAGGAGACGAGCTTTGTCCTTTCCTGAAGCGTTGGTGAGCATTGTGTTGGCAATTTTTCCATGATCGGTTTGCCCCAGGGGGACTGTTTGTGCTTTTTGGGAGGGCTGCTCTACTGGAGGAGTCTGAAGGGTGTCCACCGCACGGCTGCTTCGATGAACCTGGGGTCTTGAGCCCCACCACACCTCTCAAGGTTGGGGGGACAATTTTCTTGACTAATCCACAGGAGGCCGATTTCCACCAAGGCGGGGTGGCCCCAAAAAAAGAAAAACTTTCATCATCACTCACTCCATCACTGTTTTGCCAGAGGCGTATTACACTACAGTTATTAAACTGCAACCCCCCTCCTTCAGAGTGCAGACACTGTACTTTCCATCCCCAGGACTCAAGTCCGGTCTGCCGGTTTCCCTGAATCCCTTCATAAATGTTGCTTTGCTCACATTCCAACACCCGTCAAGTTTTAAAAACCATTTGTCTTCATTCACTCCTATAAAATACGCTCACGCATGCTTGCGGGAAGCCCAAGCACCTCCCGGCTGGCTGCAGTCTGATAAATGTCGTGCCGAATAGGTAAAATTGGTCATTTAGAAAGAACTCATTTAAAATTAAATCCTTTCTTAAATTTTCTCTTATACGTCTAAAGATATATTTTTTCATTAATATTAATGTAAAAATTAATAATTTTGTAAAAAAAAGAACTTAAAAAAAAACCACGGGGTCGAACCCCCGGTCGAGAGTCTCAGTATCCGACGGTCTGGAGTATTGATATCCACCGCGGGTTTAACCCCCCCCGGGGATGGTTTTTTTCAATCGTGTCATTACGATTTCGTGAGTCAACCTTTAGAAAACTTACCTAACGCAATTTAATTTAGCCTAATCCAACAAATATAATTTAGATAAGTTTACAAAATTTTAAAAATAAACAAAAACAATGAAATATATTTTTTCGTTAGGTTCAGAATGATTTTTTTCAAATAATTGCATAACAAATTTTCACTTTCCTTATTCGGCATGACATATATATATATATATATATATATATATATATATATATATATATATATATATATATATATATATATATATATATATATATATATATATATATATATATATATATATATACATACATATACATAAAACTTTTCTTAAATCAAACATTGCAGCATTTTTTACGTCTATAAAAACAACCTAATGTGAAAAATGTGTATAATGTGTATTAACCTTCTTTTTTGCACAGGGTGTCACAGAGACAGCCAGTGTCCCAGCTATCAAAGTGCTGCCCCGACGGTTATATGGCCGGGTATGCAAACCTGCTCAACAGTCTCTCAGGGGATAAAAAACATCTGAAGATTTATTAAGGAAAACTAGTTTTGCATTTATTTACTAACGGTTTAATCTTGTTGTAAATCATTATCTTACACCTTTAAATTTTCCCAAGTATTTTGTGCCAGATAATATATTTAATAAAACTTTATGAGTTTTATGAGGTTTTCCCTGACCAAAATATAATTATTTCAAAACACTCATGAGGCAACAATTTGAGCAGTGATGAATCTGAGATAAAGGGTCTGTGTAGGATGGGGAAAACCTGTTTGATACTATTTGTGTTGTGACCAGTGTACTAGCCAGTGTGGGTTGACAATCTTATCTTCAAATATTGCCTGTTTTTCCCCAACCTCGTTGTATACCCAATTTTTATTTTAAATTGCTTTCATTGGGTTTTAAAAAGCTTTTAAAAATATTTATTTAACCAACCCAAGTAATCTAATTAATCTTAATATTTAAAAAAATATACGTTTTATAATTTTAAAGTATGGAAGCGTTTAAGAAGTTTAGTTTGAGAACCAATTTCAAAATAAAGAAATATGTATTAAGTAATGTAAAGGATGGTAGGGAAACACTGTGGAAAAACTTAATCTAATTTTTCCTAACTTCAGATTTGGAGCTATTTAAGTGAATCTTAGATTTATACCTTATTGTATTATATTTGTATTTAATATAATGCTGGCTAATTTTCATTTCCGTAAAACAAAAAAAATTACATGGTTTTAAAGATCTTTAGTAATTAACATGTTCAAGTTGAACGTGTAAAATATAAAATTCTAAACATTCCAAATACCAGTAAACTTCCTAAGGAAAGAAACACGTTAAAATTAAACATTTATCTAAAGTGTGAGGAATGCTAATGCAATGATCAGCCGGGTTTCACAAGGCCTCTAAGGTGTCCAAGGCCGGGGGAAATTCCAAGGGTTGAATAAGCGGAGAATATGGAGGTACTTAATGTTTGTATCTAAGAGGTAAGACGCAGAACAAACTCACACAGAGACAAACTATTTCTGTTACATTTGGCATTTACCCCAAACGAAAAAAAACATGAGGCCAAGGACACTGGACTTATAACTTTGTTGTACTGCCACCATGTGGTTTTTATCTGCTATTAGCAAGGTTTATAAAAATTTTTTTGTTAATAATTCGATTTACTATCCACTTACAAATTTGTTTCTCCTAAAGATAGTAAGTGAAAAACCAGTTACCTAGGGGTCTGGGATGAATAACTCAGCCTTTCCTGACATAGCAAAGATGATTTCCTCTTGACTGGAAGCCCTTGATCCGAAGAGTAGTCCAAATACAAGGTTCTTAGAGGCTTAATTTGGTAGCGGCCTCACCTTACAACTGCAGGAACGGGGTTCAGTCCCCGACCCTGAAAACGTTCAGCATATTCACTTAAACCGTTGCCTCTGTTCACCCAGGTTAGCAGGCACCTGGGAGTTAGCCCTTTTTTTGGGTTCCATTCTGGTGAGAGGATTAACGGATCCTAGTAGATCAGGGCAGTCTCATGGCAGTAGTTTTTTGGGGTTTCCTGGGTTAGAAAACAGTACGGCACGTTGGCTCCCTTTAAATTTTTTAAATTGGGAATGAAAGGCCAAAACTGGAAATAAATCTGGCAATCGGCAATTAAAAGGCACTGGGGGGTCCTGAGACTCGACTTTGGAACCACGAAATAGGTGAGTACAGAAGAGCGAGTATGATATCACGTACGAAAAATAGAGAGGGGGGGTACACCACCAAGTGCTGGGCACAATACATGCAACCAGGGAAAAAGGGAAAAGGTGCTGAGTGAGCTAGATACCTCAAAGGCGATGGGGCGGGCAACATCTCTCCATGGGGCCTGAGAGGGAGCAGAGGCGCTTGTGTACCACTAAAAAAATATTCAACACATCTATCGAAACAGGGGGACTACCGAGGTATGGAACACAGCAAAAGTCCCAATTTTAAAAAAAGGGGACAGACACGAAGCACAAAATACAGACCAGTGTCACTGACAGGTATAGTATGCAAAGTCATGGGAAGATTGTCAGGGGAAAAGTGGTAGAACACCTAGAAAGGAATGAGCTTATCAACGACGGCCAACACGGTTTTTGGGACGGGAAATCCTGTGTCCAAAACCTACTGGAGTTCTATGACAGGGTAACAGCAGTAAGACAAGAGAGAGGGGGGGGAGATTTAATTTTATTGGAATGTAAGAAGGCGTTTAACACAGTTCCACACAAAAATTAGTGAAAAAGCGGGATGACCAGGCGGGGATAACGGGAAGGCACTCCAATGGATCGGGGAAATCCGCGAAAGACGGCGATTCATGGTTCGTGGCGAGGTGTCAGAAGGGGGTTCGGGTGGGTTCCACGGGGGTCATTCCTAGGACCGGTGCTGTTTCTGGTATTTTGAATGACATGAGGAAAAAACCTCCGAAGTGTCCCTGTTTGCAGATGATGTGAAGTTGATGGAAAAATTCAATTTAACGAGGACCAGGCAGAACTACAAAGGGGTCTGGACAGGCTACAGTACTGGTCCCGGAATTGGTCCGGGTTCAACCCCCCCAAGTGCAAAGTCATGAAGATTGGGGAAGGGCAAAAAGACCGCAGATGGAGTACAGTCTAGGGGGGCCCGAGATCAAACTCACCCAAGGAAAAAGATCTTGGGGTGAGTATAAACCCGGCACATCTCCTTAGGCGCCCTCAACCAAATAACTGCTGCAGCATACGGGGGAATAGCAAACCTAAGAACAGCATTTCGACATCTTAATAAGGAATCGTTCGGGGCCCTGTACACTGTGTACGTTAGGCCCATACTAAAATAGCAGCACTAGTTTGGAACCCACACCTAGCCAAGCCAAAAAAAACTAGAGAAAGTGCAAAAGGTTTTCAACAGACTAGTCCCGGGCTAAGGAGTATGTCCTACGAGGGGAGGTTAAGGGAAATCGACCTGACGACATTGGAGGACAGGGGATAAAGGGGGGCATATATAACGACATATAAAATACTGAGAGGAATTGACAAGGTGGGAGACAGAATGTTCCAGAGATGGGGCACAGCAACAAGGGGGGACAGCTGGAAGTTGAAGAATCAGATGAATCCAGGGATGTTAGGAAGTATTTCTTCAGTCACAGAGTGGTGGGGGAAGTGGAATAGCTTGGGGCGATGTAGTGGAGGGGATCCATTCATGCTTTAAGAAGAGGTACATAAGGCTTGGCGAAGGGAGAGAGCCCCGAGCGGCCAGTAAAGGGCGGGGCCAGGGCTATGACTCGCCCTGCAACCACAACTAGATGAGTACAACTGGGTAGACACACACACACACCCCAAGAGAGAGGGGGTGGGTTGATTGCATTTTTTTGGACTGCAAGAAGGCCTTCGACAGTTCCTCACAAGAGAATAGTGCAAAAGCTAGAGGATCAGGCACATATAACGGAAGGGCATTGCAATGGATCAGAGAATAACTGACAGGAGGCAACAACGAGTCATGGCACGTGATGAGGTATCCCCCGCCCGTGACGGCAGGTCCCAGGGGGGAGCCAGGACCAGGTATTCTTGGTATATTTAATGACGGATGGGAAGGGGTAACCAGAAGTGTCCCTGTTCGCAGATGATGAAGAAAAAGAGAATTAAATCAGATGAGGATCAGGCAGGACTACAAAGAGTTTGGACAGGCTGGACACGTGGTCCAGAAACTGGTACTCGAATTTAACCTCGCCAAATGCAAAGTCATGAAGATCGGGGAAGGCAAAGAAGACCGCAGATAAAAAAGGCTGGGTGGCCAAAGACTGAAAACCTCACTCAAGGGAGAATGATCTTGGGGTGAATATAATACCGAGCACGTTTCCGGAAGCAAAATCAACCAGATAACGCTGCAGCATTGGGCGCCTGGCAAACCAAAATTGGGTTCCGTTACCTCAGTAAGAAATCTTTCAATATACTGTACACCGTGTACGTCAGGCCCATACTGGGTAGCAGCACCAGTTTGGAACCCCACCTGGTCAAGCACGTAAAAAAATTAGAAAAGTTAAAAGGGTTTTGCAAGAAGGCTAGTTCCAGAGCAAAGGGGAAGTCCTACGAAAAAAGGTTTAAAGGGAAATGGGCCCTGACGACACTGGAGGACAGGGGGGTTGGGGAAAACATGATAACGATATACAAAATATGGAGGAATAGATAAGGTGGAAGAGACAGGATGTTCCAGAGGTAAACACAGAAACAAGGGGTCAAAATTTGGGAAGTTGAAGCCCAGATGAGTCAAAGGGATGGTGGAAGTATTTTTCATACAGATTGCCAGGAAGGGGGAATATTCTCAAGTATAGTGGAGGGAGGAACCATACATAGTTTTAAAGACGAGGTATGAAAAAGCCATGGAGCAGGGAGAGAGGGGGGGCCAGGGCTGAGTCTGGGCCCCTAACCCAAATAGGTAGTACAAATAGGGGGTACACACCAAAAAACTACTCATAACTCCTCCCAACTAACAACACGCTACAACTCACAAAGCCCTCACACAGAACACAAACCAGATACAACTCACCCAAACCCCCCCCATGCAACTCATACCCGCACAAAGAACTCCCCCAACCCCAACACAACTCACATATCAGCCCCAACTCACACTACCCCATGTACAACTGAAATAACCCCACTACAAATAACACAACCTGAACAGTTCACAAACCCCCCCTCACAATTAAAACCACAGGCCCCTGGCCTGGTATTCAAAGTTCTCGCTTCACACGCTGAGGGTCAGGGGTTATATTCCCGGCAATTGTGGAAACATTGGGCGTGTTTCCTTTCACCGGTTGTCTATGTTACCCATCAGTAAAATGGGTACCTGGGTGTTAGTCGACTGGGTGGGTCGCATCCTGGGACAAAATTATTTTTTTGCCCAAAATTCAGATAAAAGGGGTTTTTAATTAGTAGTATGTCATTGATGTCAGCTACATGTATACCTTGTACATGTACTTGTAGAAAAAAGATATTAAAATTTCAATAACTAATACCCCACACATACATAACTCACTCAACCTCCCTGAAGCCTAACCAGCCAAACACAACTCACATAATCCCATACAAACTTTTAAAAACCCCCACACACAACTCACACACATAACTTTTTTTTAAAAGAAACTTACATACTAGTACATGCATGGAAGAAACATACATTGATAACAAAAGAATGAGTGTAGAATAATAACATTCCCCTGTCCCAGCCCACACCAGTTCAGAAAAGTATATTCCATTTAGGAATACAAGCAAAAGAAATAAACATAAATTACAAAGCATACATATCATGTAACCCCCTTTTAAACAATATAAACGGGCCCTCATAAAAAGAATACAACACATATTCGACAATAATCTTGAAGATACCTATCCCACCTTCTGACCCCCGACAAACCCCCTACCTACTGCCTAAAAACCCACACAAATTCCTCACACATCTTCCAAATACATGGCAAGCTTATCCAAAAAAAATTAAAAAAAAAATTGTTTTAAAAAAAATTACAATGCATGTAAATTTTTTTATAGTTAACATTAACCTTTTTTAAAATTATACATATCAAATAAGACCCATTTGTCTTAATAAAAAAAAATTAAACAGGCCCCACTTCATAGGGGCCCGGGCAGACCCAAGACCATTACCAGGACAGAACCTACCTATTAACCTAACCACCAAAAAAAAAAAAAAATACAACACATATTTCACACGCCCTCCATAATATTAGTCCGGGCATATAAAAACAACATCACAGACATCTAATACCATAATAACCTACTCAACAAACTTCTCCCCATTGTTTAAAAAAAAAGATCAATTCAACACTTCACCCACAAACCAAATAAAAACCCCCTTTCCCCTTTCAACTTTTTTCCCCCCCCCAAAAAAAAAATCACCTGTGACCCCGCATTTTCCCATAGTACCCCAAACCTGTCGAAACACGTTCCACCCTCCTGACTCGGGAAAACCCCCACTGCTCCCCTCCAACTAACTTTCCCCCCACAAAACTTTGAAAGGCCATCATAGGTTGCAAAAAGTCATACCCATACCCCTGTCCTTCCTCTCCCTTCATGATTCAATTCCCAAAACTGTCCACCATCACAACCCCTCAACCCCTTTTCACACCATACTTCTCACAGACCAATACCATACACACACCCAAAACCCCCCCCTTCCCAGGAGACCACCCATATACTTTTCCCCGCATTGCGCTTCCCATTTCCCATAAATCCCCTATTTCTACATTTCCCTATAAAAAGTCCCCGCATTGTCCTTATCCATACCACCCCTTTTCCTCCTCAATACCCATGATATATATATATATATATATATATATATATATATATATATATATATATATATATATAATCCCAACTAAATACATTACAGCTCTTTTCACTTCTTCATCCCATCCCCCCATGTCCAAACTCATCGCCCTTTAAAACTAGATCCCCACCACCCATCATATGAATCACTCTTCCAAACCACACCCTTACCACACCCAAATTTTCAAAAAACACCCAGATACCCTTTCCCCCTTCCACCCAGCACAGCCTGTCTCTGCCCTATGCCCATTCTAAACAACATCTGCCTAGATGCCACTATACCATGAGGGAAACCAAACATCATTTCCCCACCCCCGCCCTTAACCTAAGCCTACGCATCCCCTCCCAAATCCCTTTCCCAAACATACACAGGAAAACAGCCTCCCCCCCCACTATTCCTAGCCCCCACCCCCCCCCAATACACTAACCTTCAACCCTTTACTCCCATCAACCAATAAATGCCCAACGTATCTCCACACCTTTAGCTACCTTCCCCCCCCCCACCTTTTCACATCTCCCATTACTACACCCACCCTTTTCCCCCGCTCCCCCCCAAATTGATATCTGTGCTTTTTATAAATACTTTTTAACCCACCTCCAAAAGGGATGGCCCCATACCCCCCGCCCAACCTTCCCATCACCACCTCCTTCTGCAACCATGGGTGTCCGTATTCCCCATATACCTCAACACCCACCTCTGCAAATTTACATCCTCCTGCAACAATGGATATACCGCGCTACATGCTACAGCTTACTATACATAACACATTCAACAATCACCCTTTGCAACATCAGATGTCCCCGGGTTTTCCCAACCCCCCACCCTCGAACCGCCACCCCACCCCCCTTTGCGAATTCTCCCTCCTCACCTCCTGTGCATCAACCATATACCACCCCACTCTTAAACTGCCTCACAACAGGCCATTCATACGTTCCCCCAAACCCCCCCCCACCCACCCCCCACCTCTAACATTTTTGATTTAGCCCCATTCACTCTCACCCCCGTCATTGAACATACTTAATTCCCCCACATTCCATAGCCCCTTCTTCCCTCCTACCAACACAGTTTATCACCCAAATATCCCACTATACCTTTCCCTCTATCCTGCCCCCCCCCCTCCCCCACACCCCCAGAAATTAAACAATAAAATGGGTTTTTCAAACATGCAAACAGAATCTGGGACAAAGGACACAACTGCCGTAGACCACTTCCCCTTTGTACCACTTCACCCACCCTACCATTCACTTACACTCTCCATGCCCCCCCCATACAAGGTCTCCACCCCAAACCCCCAATCTCCTCTCCAAATCCCCGCTTCCTCATTTCCTCCACAATATTTCCCCCCCCAACGCTGTTTTAAACCCCTTTCCATCCCCAAACCCCCGGACCCCCCCTTCCCTAGGCCCCAATAAATCCCTAATCCTCCCATGTCTCTTATACATGCTACCCCGGGGGAAAGCCATATTGCCCTCGTCCACAACTATCCCAATCACTTTTTAAACCCGTTCCCCAGCAGTTTGACGAAAAATTTTTTCATCTCACATCAAAGACTGTGCTCATAATCCCATATGGTTTTCCCCCTTTGCCCCCCTTTTTTTTCCAAACCACTAACCCCATTCACGCGTCCCCCATCACCCCTCTGTCTTTCATTTGATTAAACAATTCAATCAATTTTTCACCGCCATCCCAATTTCTACATAAAATCATTCAGAATACCATTGATGCCGGGCCTTTCCCCCACTCATACTCTGCACTGCCGTCCACCTCATTTCTCTGGGGTACCTCCCCCCGATCCTCTCTCTCCTCCCGTCCCAACACCTGCCAAATCCCCCCTCCAGTATTCGACCCTCCCCCCCCTTTTTTTTTTAAAAACCTCTAAACCACTTATCAACATAATTACTCATCGCCCCCATTGTTCCCAAATTCTGCCCTACCACGTATCCTCCCATTCCTTCGCACATCCAAACCCATAATAGTCCCCCCCTTTTCTGTTCCAAAATGCCTCAGA
>WNWK01044161.1:0-15207 GCA_009830355.1 Cherax destructor | reverse complement strand
AAAAAAAATTAATCCTTTCCAGACCCCCAAAAAGTTTTTTAAAATAAAATTTTTTTTTGTACAACAAAATACATTAAATTACACAAAAAAAATGAAAAAAGAAATAAAATAATAACTTCACTTACCTTTATTGAAGAGTTTTTGGGGGGAAGACGGAGGGGGAGGGGGATGGAGGAGTTGCTAGTTTTTTAAAGGGGGAATCCCCTTCCATTAAGACCATTAAGACTACAAATATTTTAAGGTAAGTAATGAGTGTACTGTATATGCATTTTATCGCTCCAGGGCACTTTATATGCCTAGTATATAATGTAATGTTCACTCGAGGAGAAACAAAGCCAGACTGACTCATGACGGTTGCGCGGGGAGGCGGACAGGTCTGGTACGCGGGACAAAACAATGGGCACAGTGTGAAACTCGGGACAAAATTTAGCTGAAAAATGGTTCTAAACTCGAAAAGTACGATACTCAGGGCGTACGAAACTCGGGGTTTCACTATACATACTTTTAACCCTTAAACGGTCCAAACGTATATACAGTGGACCCCCGGAGTTCGTGATTAATCCGTTCTAGAAGGCGCTCCGAACACCGAATATAATGAACTCCGAATCTATTTTCCCCATAAGAAATAATGGAAATAAAATTAATCCGTTCCAGACACCCAAAAGTATTAAAATAAATTCTTTTTGTACAACAAATATACATTAAATTACACAGAAAACAATGAGACATAAGAAATAAACAGTAATAACATATCACTTACCTTTATTGAAGAGTTGTTGATGTGTGGAAGACAGGAGGAGGGGAGAGGATGGAGGAGTTGCTAGTGTTTGGAAGGGGAATCCCCTTCCATTAACATTTCAGGTACCAAGTTCTTTTCTGGGGTTACTGGCCTTTTTCTTTTGATGCCACTAGGACCATGTTGAGTGTCACTTGACCCCTGTCTGACAAAATAACTGTCCAGGCAGCTCTGTATCTGGCGTTCCTTAACCCTTTCAGGGTCCAAAGCCATTTTTGGAAGGGGTGCACCAGTGTCCAAGAATTAAAAAAAAAAAAAAAAAATTCTAATTTTTTCTTATGAAATGGTAGATAATCTTTTTCTGAAGGTAATAAAACAAAAAGTACGAAATTTGATTGAAAATTGACGAAATTATGCTATCGCGAATTTTGATGTGTCAGTGATATTTACGCATCGGCGATTTTGCCGACTTTGACTCCCATTTTAGGCCAATTACATTATTCCAGTCGACCAAATTCTTAGCTATTTCACTAGTATTACTTCTATTCTATCGATTGAGCACAAGAAATCGCCCAGTCAACTGTTTCAACTACAAAATAAAGTGGTTGGAAATTGGTAATTTAGCCAATTTAACTCAAAGTTCAAAATATTCCAATTTCAAAATAGGGTGCATAATAAACAATGCAGGCATTCCTGGTACTATACTAACATTTCCTCTGTTCATTAGTTACGTTTTCAGTCTTTACAAATGAATTCCATTTTTATTTTTTATTCACATAATGAATTTTTATTCAAACCAAAATATGGAAGATTTACTGTTATGCAATATTGTAATATTTGTACAAATAATATCACCACATTTGTGAATGTATATTAGACCCACCAGCTGGCGCGTATTAGACGTGTGAGGTCATTTGTTTACTCTTGAACATAGGCAAAAATTTAACATTTCCGCTATTTAGAGCTCAGTTTCAAGCCATCTGCAGTACTAAAACCAATCGAAATCATCTCTATATCTTCCATTCTATCAAATGAGACCAAGAAATCGCAAATACAACTATACAAAGTACACGAAAAAACACTGCTGTTTCGTTTTTTTTCTCTCATTATGCACTGTGTGCTGCAGGATTTGTTTTATGTGGTGCACACTTACCACATAGATGTATTCTCTCATATCTAGGCCCAAATTTGCTGCTCAAAGCTTATCTGAGTGAGCTGAGCTCATGACGTAGAACTACGGTTTGGACCCTGAAAGGGTTAAAACAGCCCTGAAGTGGGACACCACAGTCTCATTGTACATGTTGCTAGCACGGGCTGCAACAGCTTTGTTAGGGTGATAATGCTCCACAAATCTTTGCAAGTCACTCCACTTGGCACACATCTCCTTAATCTTTGAAGAAGGCAATGTCCACCATATCTCTTCCTCCTCCTCTGAATCACTTTCCTGAGCTGTGGTCTGTTTCTGTTGCAGTTGAAGCTCTTGCAGATCTGCAGTGGTTAGCTCTTCATTGTGGTCCTCCACCAACACTTCCACATCCTCGCAAGTAACCTCCAATCCCATGGACTTCCCCAGTGCCACAATTTTTTCCACAACAGGCTCAGGGCCCTGAGGCTCAGCCCCAAACCCTTCAAAATTCCTCTCTGGAACACAGTCTGGCCACAATTTTCTCCAAGCAGAGTTCAAAGTCCTGGTGCTCACTTCCTCCCAAGCCTTCCTTATATGGTTTATGCAATTGAGGATATTGAAGTGATCTTTCCAGAACTCTCTTAGGGTCACAGCAGTGTCTGAGGTTATGTCAAAGCACCTTTGAAACATTGCTTTGGTGTACAGTTTTTTGAAGTTACAAATGACCTGCTGGTCCATGGGCTGGAGGAGAGGAGTGGTATTAGGGGGCAAGAACTTCACTTTGATGAACTTCAAATCCTCCACAATTTGCTCTTCCAAGTCTGGAGGATGACCAGGAGCATTGTCCATTACCAGGAGGCACTAAAGTGGCAATTTATTTTCCAGGAGGTATTTCTTCACACGGGCCAAACATTTCATTGAACCAATCAAGGAAAATTTCCCTCGTGACCCATGCCTTATTGTTAGACTTCCACATCACACACAAATTAGCCTTGGCAACACTGTACTTCTTGAACACTCTGGGATTTTCAGAGTGATACACGAGTAAAGGCTTCACTTTGAAATCCCCACTAGCATTAGCACACAACATAAGAGTTAGCCTGTCTTTCATAGGCTTGTGTCCTGGCAGTCCCTTTTCCTCCTGTGTATTGTAGGTCCTGTTTGGCAGTTTCTTCCAAAACAGGCCTGTTTCGTCACAATTAAACACTTGTTCGGGTTTAAATCCTCAAGCCTCTACATAGCTTTTAAATTCATGCATATATTTTTCAGCAGCAAGTTTGTCTGAACAGGCTGCCTCACCATGCCTTATCACACTGTGTATGCCACTATGCTTCTTAAATCTGTGAAACCAGCCTTTGCTGGCTTTAAATTCGTTCACTTCAGCACTCTTTGCAGGCATTTTCTTGACGAGATCACCATGCAATTGCCTTGCTTTTTTCAGATATTAGCACCTGCATAACACTATCTCCTGCTAATTCTTTCTGGGTGATCCACACCAACAACAGTCTCAACATCTTCCAGTGTTTGCGATCTCTGTTTTATGACCATACTTAAACCTTTCGCAACAACAGCATCCTTGATTTCCTTTCCCTTGGCCACAATGGAAGCGATGGTTGAATAGGCTTTGCCATACTGCCTGGCCAGCTCAGCGACACGAACTCCACTTTCATATTTTGCAATGATCTCTTTTTTTCAGTTCTACCGTATTTCTGACATTCTTTACCACAGGCCTGGCACTAGGAGCTTTCTTGGGGCCCATGGTGGCTTATTTAGCAGTTGCAAGCACTAAAAACACTGGAATAATGACAAAATGCATGGTATGAATGCGTGGGAATGCGTGTGTGGCAGTCACTCGCTGGTAAACAATGGCACACTGACTCTCAATGAGTGTCGGGCCCGCTCGGGCCAACCAATATTTTTCTAAAAAAATATCACAAACTCCGAATTTTACGAACTCCGACGCCAACGAATTCCGGGGGTCCACTGTATACGTTAGTACTGCTACTGACCCAAACGTATATTTACGTTTTATTTTTCCTACCTCCAAATTTGGCACGATTGTCCTGAGATGCCTGGTCAGCATAGAATGGGCCTTAACACTCGGTGTGCGCTGTATTAAAAAAATCTGGGACCACTTAGTACCTTGTGGGAGCACCAGTTAAATTGAGTGCCAGCTGGAGCAAACAGTGCGGCAAACACCAAGGATTCACTGATGTCATGTCATATTAACACTCCCCTTTTAAGTGGAAAGTGATATCGGCAGGCTGGCTGGCTGGCCACCTGGGTACCTGATTGGCTGTCTCTATCTCCGTCTGTCTGTCTGTATCTATCTGTCTCTATCTCACAGGAACAAATACGTAAATACAATTATACATAGTGTAAATTACCTAGGATAACTCAAAAAATCCAGACAAAGTGCTATACTGTGCTTGTGATCATGTGTAATTCCAGTTGGTTCATGAGCTACTCTCTGAGACAAGCAGACAGAAAGGAGACACACAGGCAGACAGAAAGACAGATACACAGACAGACAGATAGGTTTGCGTAACACAAATAAAGCTAAAGAGAATCAAATGTCACCACTGTCATTACTGGACTGATAAGAAAAGATAAGACTACGCTCACCCCTAATCAAATGTCACCAGAGTCATTAGTGGAGATAAGATAAGATAAAGCAGTGACACACATCTTACATAATGCTTCAAGGGAACTTATTATTATTATTATGCACTATCATTATTATTATGCACTATCATTATTATTATTATTATGCACTATCATTATTATTATTATTATGCACTATCATTATTATTATTATTATTATTATTTGAGTAAAATTTCAGTACCTAATATTAGTGTCAGAACAAAGATTGGCCATGAAATCACAAGAACTACTATAAATTGTAATTATCAGAACATAAAAATTATATAAAAAAATATAAAAAAGAGAAAAAAAGGTATATGGGCAACAATTCTGCAAGCGGCAGGACTCCTGTTGCTGTCAGGTGAGCATCCAGTGCCAACTTCTCTGCCTTATATCTCGGTAAGTATTGACCATAATTTTTTTTTTATTCTATAACACTTAAAAAAATGTGCTCTTTATTTCTATATACAGTGGTACCCCGGTTTACGATGGTCCCCAAACTCACCCTTTTATGTAAGTTTATTTTTTTAAATGCTTTTGTAAGTGTAATTTTGGGGGTCTAAAAGGACTAGTCTATTTTACAACTTTTCTTAAGGAGATAAATTCGTTTGGTAATGGCACTTGAACAGCATTCTGGAATGAAAAAATATCGTAAACCGGGGTACCACTGTATATAAATTTTTTTTTTCAAAATATTCGGGACACTGGGCGAGCAAGCGTATATACATATACGTTTGGACTGTTTAAGGGTTAAGTGATACAGCATCTGGGAAATTTCAGTTAAGAGAAAAGAAAGGAATACCTGATAATATATAGTACATGGAAGATACTTAGAGGGCATAATCCCAAACCTACATACGTACTGTGGTCCCTCGGTTTTCGCCGAAAATTCGTTCCAGAATGCTGCTCAAGTGCCATTACCGAACGAATTTACTTCCTTAAGAAATAATGTCACGTAGGTTAGTCTATTTCAGACCCCCAAAAATACACTTGCAACAGCACTTACGAAAATACACTTACATAAATGTTTGAGTTTGGAGATGCACGAAAACCGAGGGACCACTGTACTACCATAACTTACTGGAGTGAGTTACATGAGGAAGTGTAAAATAAACTCAGTGAAAAGCAGAGGCACAATGGGTACAATAAGAGAACACCATGTCAACATCCCTAACCCCAGACTCTTCAACCTAATACAGTTAACCGTGGCTTTAATGGACCTCGATATAAGAGACTAACTAACTGATTTTCAAATTTTATTGAAGAATGCAGAGAACAGAAGATTTCCTTATTGAAGAGTATCTGCAAATTACATGTACAGTATACAGTGGTCCCTTGGTTTTCGCCAAAAATTCATTCCAGAATGCTGCTCAAGTGCCATTACCGAACGAATTTACTTCCTTAAGAAATAATGTCACGTAGGTTAGTCTATTTCAGAACCCCAAAAATACACTTGCAACAGCACTTACGAAAATACACTTACATAAATGTTCAAGTTTAAAGATGCACGAAAACCGAGGGACCACTGTACTATATTTGGTATAGGTATTCAATGCATTTTTCCACAGTTTTTTAACAGTATGTACGTATTCTGATAATGGACACAAGGAAAATCCCTCTATTAATCAATTATGCTTGGAGAAACATCAGAAATAATGCCCGGATGAATGAAGAAGTCTTCAAGAAGAAATTGGATCATAACTCTATAAAGTGCCAGATCAACCAGGCTGTGATTATGACGCTAGTCAGCAGGCCGGCAACAACAACAGCCTGGTTGAACTGGCACCCAACAAGGAAGACTGGCCCCAGGCTAGTCAGCAAGCATGGAGAAATCCTCAAAACTGAAGAATAGAAAGGTCACAAAACTGGCTGGAACGATTCACCAAAACCCTGCACTCAGGAGAGGAACCTTATGATGACATATTGGTTCATCAAGGACTATTATTAAGGATGGACTGAATCACTGTCATAATGTTCCTCTCCTAAGTGCAGGTCGATTGTGGTGAATTCCCCACGAATACCGTAAAATAACAATAAATAACATTAATCATACAAGACTCACCAACAAAATCAGGTCTCCTATTCTGAACTCTGAGAAGTAGCCAGGGGCTGCTGCAGAAGCTCTCACTGCTTCCCACAGCAGGGGAGATGATGTTCCATGGTAGTGGCTAGTGACTCGATAAGGAAGGTTGTAGTTGCGGAAGAGGTATGCTTGAATTCTGTTTGTGTTGGCAGATGTAGCAACAAGACAGATCTGGAAACCTAACCCTTATTAAATCATGTACAAATAATGAAACCATAGTGTAATGTAGAACCAAATATTACTATTATTTATATTCATGGAAAGCACTAAGCCAATGTGGGCCATTCAGCACTACATGGCAAGTGTTAGGGAGATGGGAGCAGGAAATAGGTGGAATTGATCAAAACTGGGTTAACAAATCAGTGTTAAGATATCATGCAGAGAATCTGTATTAAAGAAGGGGGTCTTCAGACAGGAGGGCACATAAAGCCATATCCCACTAAAGCAGGGTGGACCCAAAAGAAAAACAAAAGTTTCTCTTTTTAACTTTAGTAATGTATACAGGAGAAGGAGCTACTAGCTAGCCCCTTGCTCCCAGCATTTTAGTCACTTCTTACAACACACGACTTACGGAGGAAGAATTCTGTTCCACTTTCCCACGGAGATAAGAGGAAATAAACAAGAACTACAATGGACCCCCGAGTTTCGTAAAAACTTCACTCCTGAAGTCTGCTCAAGCGCCATTACCGAACGAATTTACTCTTTTAAGGAAAAATGTCACGTAGGTTAGTCTATTTCAGACCCCCAAAAATACACTTCCACAAGCACTTACAATATTATACTTACATAAGTGTACGATTTCCGGGGTTTACGAAACTCGGGGGTCCACTGTAGTAAGAAAACAGAAGAAAACCCAGAGGGGTGTGTATATATATATATATATATATATATATATATATATATATATATATATATATATATATATATATAAATATATATATATATGCTTGTACAGTGGACCCCTGGAGTTTGTGATTAATCCGTTCCAGAGGGCCCGGCGAACACCGAATATCACGAACTCCGAATCTATTTTCCCCATAAGAAATAATGGAAATAAAATTAATCCGTTTCAGACACCCAAAAGTATTAAAATAAAATATTTTTGTACTTTAAATATACATTACACAGAAAACAATGAGACATGAAGAATAAAGCAATAATAACATGTCACTTACCTTTATTGAAGAGTTGTTGATGTGTGGAAGACGGGAGGAGAGAAGAGGATGGAAGAGTTGCTTTTGTTTGGAAGGGAAATCCCATTCCATAAAGACTTCAGGTACCAAGTCCTTTCCCTGGGTTACTTACCTTCTTTGTTTTTTAATGCCACTATGACCAGCTTGAGAGTCACTGGACCCCTGTTGCTCAAAAAAGTGTTCCAGAGAGTTCTGTTTCTGGCAAATGTTTGGAATTGTGCCGGCGACAGGGGTGTGTGTTTGGGGACAGGACAAGATAGTTCTTCAATATTTCGCTAAAATCATCTATACGATTTATTTATCTATCACAATTCATCTAATATGGCATAATAAACAATATTAATAACATAGAAACATGACATATACTCTAGAATGAATAAAATATCATTACGAATCTGAGGACTGGTGTTGTGGTGTTTGTTGTTGGGTGTACAAGGGTCACTGAAAGATACGCCTTAAATAGTGATGGCCGCCAGACACACGGCGGTGTTGTCAGTCGCCCTATATAACTCCAACAACATTGGAGGAGTTAAGTTTCGTGTCGTCATTTTTCTATCGCTTAATCGCTTAACTTACTTGCTACACTGTTAATGCTACACTTTATTGCTGGCTGGCACTATAGCCTTTATCAATTCCTGCTGTTTTAGTATCATAACAATCGTAGAATCACTGAATCACTTAAGAAGACATTCTCCCTAGTGCCAGCCCTTTGGTAAAGGGCTGGCACTAGGAGCTTTCTTGGGGCCCATGGTGGCTTATTTGGCAGTTGCAAGCACTAAAAACAATGGAATAATGACAAAATGTATGGTATGAATGCGTGGGTGGCAGTCTCTCGCTGGTAAACAATGGAACACTGACTCTGAATGGAGTGTCGGGCCCACTCGGGCCAAGCGTACGCGTCTGGG
The DNA here is from genome assembly GCA_009830355.1 of Cherax destructor. Classification (NCBI taxonomy): domain Eukaryota; kingdom Metazoa; phylum Arthropoda; class Malacostraca; order Decapoda; family Parastacidae; genus Cherax; species Cherax destructor. The sequence continues at coordinate 6,520 of WNWK01044161.1, read as the reverse complement.
ACGAATCACGAACTCCGAGCAGATTCGTGAACACCGAACCAATATTTTTGCGAAAAAACATCATGAACTCCGATTTTCACGAACTCCAACACTAACGAACTCCGAGGGTCCACTGTACATGCATGTGTAATGTGACCTAAGTGTAAGTAGAAGTAGCAAGACGTACCTGAAATCTTACATGTTTATGAGACATAAAAAAGACACCAGCAACCCTACCATCATGTAAAACAATTTCAGGCTTTCGTTTTACACTCACATGGCAGGACGGTAATACTTCCCTGTGCGGTTGCTGTCTAACAACCTACTACCTAGAGAAATAAAGATATATGTATTATTATTATTATTCACAAATATTGCTGACACAGCAAAATTCCTGATAGCGTAATTTCGTCACTTTTCCACTTTTTGTTTTATTACCTTCAGAAAAAGATTCTCTACCAATTCATAAGAAAAATGAATTTATTTTTTTTGAAAATTCTAGGACCCTGTGAACACTTCAGATTAACCCTTTCAGGGTCGCGAGGCCCTCTCCCAAACTCGTTCTGAGGGTCGCAAATTTTTCGGAAAAAAAAAATTATTTTTTCTTATGAAAGGATAGAGAATCCTTTTCCGATCATAATGCCACCAAAAGTATGAAATTTGATGAAAAACTAACGGAATTATGCTCTCGCAAAGTTAGCGGTATCGACGATGTTTACGCATCGGCGATTTCGCCCACTTTGAGCCCTATTTTTGGCCAATTCCAATGTTTCAGCCTACCAAAATTTTAGCTATTTCGCTAGAATTCCATTTATTCTATCAATTGAGTACAAGAAACTGCCAATTTACTGATTTGAACTACCCAATAAAGTGGTCCGAAATTGGTAATTTGTCCAATTTCACACAAATTTCAAAAGATGCCAATTTCAAAATAGGGTCCAGAATAAACGAGACAGACATTCCTGGCACTAAAATAACATTTTATCTGTTCATTAGTCACGTCTCCATGCTCCTCTTACATTACTTTTGATTTCAATTTTGAATTTTTATTCTCACAAAAAATATAAGATTTTCTGTTATGTATACTATTGCATCATTGTAAAAACGATATAAATAATATCAGCGAACTTGTGCAAGAATATTAGACTCACCAGTTGATGTGTATTGGACGCATGGCGTGATTTGTTTACTCTTAAACATCGGCAAAAATCGAACATTTTCACTACTTTGCGCTCAGTTTCAAGGTACTTGTCATCATGAAACCAATCAAAATTATCTCTATTTCTGTAATAAATCTTCCATTCTATCAAATGAGACCAGGAAAACGAGAATACGACCATAAATACCATACGAAAATAGACTGCAAAGTCGCTGTTTTAAACCAAAAAAACGGTCGGAGTTTTTTTTCCCTCATTACGCACTGTGTGGTGCAGGATTTTTTTATACTGTGCACACTGACCGCACAGACCCATTCTCTCACATCTAGGCCTACCAGCCTGTTTCCACTTGATTTGAGGGCGCTAGAATTTAGGCGTACTAGTACGTTGAAAACCCTGGTGCGTAAGCCGTACTAGTACGGCCGAAAAACTGAAATGGTTAAGGGTCTGAACCCTCAAGGAGTTAAATGTTGTATATTTCATGTAGGTGTGGTAACAGGGCGAGCTACCACACCTGACTTTCTACAATAAATACTCACCTCTTACACTACATTATGACTACAAATATTTTAAGGTAAGTAATGAGTGTACTGTATGTGTATTTTACTTTACTTTTTTATTGTTTTTTAATGCCTTGTTCTATTGCTAACTTAATATGTACAATGGAACCCCGAGTTTCGGCCGTAATCCGTTCCAGGAGCTAGGCCTAAACTCGAAATGGCCGAAAGTCGAAGCAATATTTCCCATAAGAAATAATGTAAATACAATTAATCCGTTCCAGACCCACAAAAATATTAACAAAAAATACATTTTTTAAAGAATAACTCTAGTTTTACATACACACAACACAGATAAATACATACAGTAATAAATTAGTAATGCAATAGATTGATAAATATTTAAATAAACATTTAAAATAACATTTACTTACCTTTATTGAAGACTGTTTCTGGCATCTGGAAGATAGGGAGGAGGAGTGAGGGAGCACTTATTGTTTGGAAGGGGAATCCCCTTCCATAAAGACTTGAGGTAACAAGTCCTTATCTGGGGTTACTTCACTTCTTTGTCTTTTAATGCCACTAGTTCCAGCTTGAGTCACTGGACCCCTGTCGCACAAAATAACTGTCCAGAGTGCTCTGTTTCTGGCGCCTCTTTAAGATGTCCCTAAAATGGGACATTGTTTTGTCACTGAACATGTTGCAGAGATGAGTTGTTTCAGCTTGCTCAGGGTGGTATTTCTCCACAAAACTTTGCAACTCATTCCACTTTGTACACGTTCTTAAGATGACTCACGAAATCGTAATGACACGATTGTAAATGCGACAGTCTGGAGTTTTGAGACTCTCTGACCGCGGGTTTGAACCCCACCCGAGGTATGGTTTATGTTCTTAAGCACTGAAGAAGGCACCTCCTTCATTCCCTCTTCCTCCTCCTCCTGTGAAGCAAGTTCCTCAGCTGTGGTCTGATGCTGTTCCAGATGAAGCTCTTGCAGCTCGTCAGTGGTTAGCTCTTCCCTGTGGTCCTCCACCAACTCTTCCACATCCTCGCCACTCACCTCCAACCCCATGGACTTGCCCAATGCCACAATACCTTCCACAACAGGCAGAGGGTCGGCATGGTCAGGGTCAGCCTCAAACCCTTCAAAATCCCTCTGGACCACACATTCTGGCCACAAATTTCTCCAAGCAGAGTTCAAAGTCCTGGAAGTCACTCCCTGCCAAGCCTTACCTATAAGGCTTATACAGTTGTAGATACTGAAGTGATTCCTCCAGAACTCTCTTAGGGTCAACTGAGTGTCCGAGGTCACTTCAAAGCACTTTTCAAACACTGCTTTGGTGTAGAGTTTTTTGAAGTTAGAAATGACCTGCTGGTCCATGGGCTGGAGGAGAGGAATGGTGTTAGGAGGCAAGAACTTCACTGTTATAAAACTGAAGTCCCTAGACAAGAGGTCTACCAAGTTTGGAGGATGAGCAGGAGCCTTGTCCATTACCAGGAGGCACTTGAGTGGCAATTTATTTTCCAGGTATTTTTTCACACTGGGGCCAAACACTTCATGAACCCACTCTTTGAAAATTTGCCTCGTGACCCATGCCTTATTATTAGCTTTCCACAAGACACACAATTTATTCTTGATGACATTGTTTTTCTTGAACACTCTGGGATTTTCTGAGTGATACACCAGTAAAGGTTTCACTTTAAAATCCCCACTAGCATTAGCAATGAACAAAAGAGTTAGCCTGTCTTTCATTGGCCTGTGTCCTGGCAGTGCCTTTTCCTCCTGAGTAATGTAGGTCCTCTTTGGCATTTTCTTCCAAAACAGGCCTGTTTCGTCACAATTGAACACTTGTTGGGGTTTGAATTTTTCAGTCTCTACATACCCCTTAAATTCCTGCACAAATTTTTCAGCTGCCCGTTTGTCTGAGCTGGCTGCCTCACCATATCTTACAACACTGTGTATGCCACTACGCTTCTTAAATCTGTCAAACCAGCCTCTGCTGGCCTTAAAATCACTAAAATCAGCACTGGTTCCAGGCCTTTTCTTTACAAGATCGGCATGCAACTGCCTTGCCTTTTCACAAATGATTGACTCCGAAACAATATCACCAGCTATCTGTTTATTATTTTATAGAGGGGCAACAGATATATCAGATCATTATTTGGTTGTAGCTACAGTTAGAGTAAAAGGTAGATGGGACAAAAAGAAAATGGCAACAGCAAGTAAGAGAGAGGTAAAAGTGTATAAACTAAGGGAGGAGGAAGTTAGGGTGAGATATAAGCAACTATTGGCAGAAAGGTGGGCTAGTGCAAGTAGGAGTAGTGGGGGGGGTTGAAGAGAGTTGGGATAGTTTTAAAAATGCAGTATTAGAATGTGGGGCAGAAGTTTGTGGCTATAGGAGGGTGGGTGCAGGAGGAAAGAGGAGTGAGTGGTGGAATGAAGAAGTAAAGGGTGTGATAAAAGAGAAAAAGGTAGCTTATGAGAGGTTTTTACAAAACAGAAGTGTTAATAGAAGAGCAGAGTATATGGAGAGTAAAAGAAAGGTGAAGAGAGTGGTGAGAGAGTGCAAAGAAGAGCGGATGAAAGAATGGGAGAGGCTCTGTCAAGAAATTTTGCTGAAAACAAGAAAAATTTTGGAGTGAGATAAACAAGGTAAGAAAGCCTAGGGAACGAATGGATTTGTCAGTTAAAAACAGAGTAGGGAAGTTAGTAGATGGGGAGCTGGAGGTATTGGGTAGATGGCGGGAATATTTTGAGGAACTTTTAAATGTCGATGAAAAAGGAAGCGGTAATTTCATGTACTGGCCAGGGAGGTACAACATCGTTTAGGAGTGAAGAAGAGCAGGATGTGAGTGTGGGGGAGGTGCGTGAGGCATTACGTAGAATGAAAGGGGGTAAAGCAGCTGGAATTGACGGAATCATGACAGAAATGTTAAAAGCAGGGGGATATAGTGCTGGAGTGGTTGGTATTTTTGTTTAATAAATGTATGAAAGAGGGAAGGTACCTAGGGATTGGCAGAGAGCATGTATAGTTCCTTTATATAAAGGGAAGGGGATAAAAGAGAGTGTAAAAATTATAGGGGAATAAGTTTACTGAGTATACCAGGTAAAGTGTATGGCAGGGTTATTATTGAAAGAATTAGAGGTAAGACAGAGAGTAGGATTGCAGATGAGCAAGGAGGCTTTAGAGTGGGTAGGGGATGTGTAGATCAAGTGTTTACAGTGAAGCATATATGTGAACAGTATTTAGATAAAGGTAGAGAAGTTTTTATTGCATTTATGGATTTAGAAAAGGCATATGATAGAGTGGATAGGGGAGCAATGTGGCAAATGTTGCAAGTGTATGGAATAGGTAGTAAGTTACTGAAGGCTGTAAAGAGTTTTTATGAGGATAGTGAGGCTCAGGTTAGGGTGTGTAGGAGAGAGGGAGATTACTTCCCGGTAAAAGTAGGTCTTAGACAGGGATGTGTAATGTCACCATGGTTGTTTAATATATTTATAGATGGGGAGAGGGGTGGGATTAAATTATGGAGAATTAAATGCAAAATGGGAGTTGACACAGTTACTTTTTGCTGATGATACTGTGCTTATGGGAGATTCTAAAGAAAAGTTGCAAAGGTTAGTGGACGAGTTTGGGAGAGTGTGTAAAGGTAGAAAGTTAAAAGTGAACATAGATAAGAGTAAGGTGATGAGGGTATCAAACGATTTAAATAAAGAAAAATTGGATATCACATTGGAGAGAGGGATTATGGAAGAAGTAAATGTTTTCAGATATTTGGGAGTTGACGTGTCAGCGGATGGGTTTATGAAGGATGAGGTTAACCATAGAATTGATGAAGGAAAAAAGGTGAGTGGTGCATTGAGGTATCTGTGGAGACAAAAACGTTATCCATGGAGGCAAAGAAGGGAATGTACGAAGTATAGTGGTACCAACACTCTTATATGGGTGTGAAGCATGGGTTGCAAATGCTGCAGCGAGGAGGAGGCTGGAGGCAGTGGAGATGTCCTGTCTAAGGGCAATGTGTGGTGTAAATATTATGCAGAAAATTCGGAATGTGGAAATTAGGAGAAGGTGTGGAGTTACTAAAAGTATTTGTCAGAGGGCTGAAGAGGGGTTGTTGAGGTGGTTTGGTCATTTAGAGAGAATGGATCAAAGTAGAATGACTTGAGAGCGTATAAATCTGTAGGGAAGGAAGGCGGGGTAGGGTCGTCCTAGAAAAGGTTGGAGGGAAGGGGTAAAGGAGGTTTTGTGGGCGAGGGCTTGGACTTCCAGCAAGCATGTGTGAGCGTGTTAGATAGGAGTGAATGGAGACGAATGGTTTTTGGGACATGACGATCTGTTGGAGTGTGAGCAGGGTAACATTTTGTGAAGGGATTCAGGAAACCAGTTAATTGATTTAGTTGGACTTGAGTCCTGGAAATGGGAAGTACAATGCCTGCACTTTAAAGGAGGGGTCTGAGATAGTGACAGCTGGGAGGGACTTTTCTCAGCTGTCGTATCTGAGCTCCTCTGCAAAGACAGTGATTATGTATGAGTGTAGTGAAAGTGTTGAATGATGATGAAAGTATTTTCTTTTGGGGATTTTCTTTCTTTTTGGGTCACCCTGCCTCGGTGGGAGCGGCCGACTTGTTGAAAAAAAAAAAAAAAAAAAAATCTGTTTATTGTTGATCCACACCACCAACAACTTCTCAACCTCTTCGACTGTTTGTGATCTATTTTTGGTTAACATGTCAACACCTTTCACACCATCAGCTTCCTTGAGTTCTTTTCTCTTTGCCAGGATAGAAGTGATAGTTGATTTGTTTTGCTGTACATCCTGGCAAGCTTCCCCACACGTACGCCACTTGTATTTTTCTACTATCTCCTTCTTCATTTCCATGGTGTTCC
>WNWK01044160.1:0-15207 GCA_009830355.1 Cherax destructor | reverse complement strand
GTTCCCCCTCACAAGACCCCACAGAGGGAAAATTCCTAGGAATCCACCTTGACAGTAGTTTTAAAATTTCCCAAACAAAATACAAAAAATTTTCCCAAGAAAATCTCAAAGACTGGGCATATTATAAAAAGATACGCTATTATTTCCCAATCAGCTCTCCTTGCACTATATTTATTTATCTCCCCTTTCTCACCTAGGAATCTGTGCAGGGGGATCAACAACATTAAATCACCTTAGACCACTCATAACACAAAAAAAGGGCCCGCAGTAAGAATGAAAACCCCCCAGAAAATACTCCCCAATATTAAAAAGTCTAAAACTCTCACCGAAAAAAAAATTCATACTTATTCTTGTCCTACTACATATATAAAACTTTACACTCTAATATAAACCCCCCCGCTAAAAAATTCTCCTCACCCCCCAACCCAAAAAAGACACAGATCACTTTTTATATCCCCCGTTTTCAAAATCAACCTATGTAAAAATTCTATGCACATAAGGGCCCCAGAATCTGGAATTCATTACCCGTAAAAATTAAGATAACCTTGTCTGAAAACCCAAATTTAAAACTCAACTCAAAAACCACCTACTCACCCAAAAATAAAAAAATTTCTAAAAACTACTTTGAAAAATGCTCATTATTACTTTCCCATAAGATAATTTTCAATTTTAAAAATATGTTACTTTTTTTATGTCACCCAAAACTAAATACTCATATTATAAGTTAATGTCAAAAATGCTCAATGTTATTTTCCTTAAGATAATCTCAATTCCATATTACCATTCGAGAATCTAAACACCTGTAACAATCTAATATCATCATTTAATAATTTTAACAGTAAAATTTCATCATATTGTAATTTGAAAACAATTTTTAACTAGAATAAACTCAATAAATTGCTCTAATATTAAGTACATAGTCTTTAAGTTACTAGATTAAGCTGCCCCTAATGCCATGGCATGTCAGTGGCTCTCCTTGCACTCAGTTTACATTGTAACTACCAATACCATGTAAACTGCAATGAAATATAATTTACTTTAAATTACTTTACTTTACTTTAAACGTATAAGAGAATTTTTTAGAAAGGACTTATTTTTAATTGAGTTCTTGCTAATTGACCAGTTTTACCTAATCATCACGACTATATATATATATATATATATATATATATATATATATATATATATATATATATATATATATATATATATATATATATATATATATATATATATATATATATATATCATATATATTTATATACATACATACATGGTGTTGTCCACCCTAACTCCGTTTTATGAGCTTTTAACTAACTGTAAAGCGTATGAGCGTTGACGCCAATTTAAGCAAAAAGACATTTAGTGTAGTCATCGAATTAGTCATACAAGTCAATAGTTGTGTCAATGTCACAGAAATGCATTGCTGTCCCCGGTCGCTGACCAGAGGTATGTGGATGGACAGGAGGACAATCATTGGTCATTTCAACAGTGATAGACGGTAGGAGTAGTAGACGGGCTGTCGCTAGTGTTAGTCTGGTTGCACTGTTGCAACGCATGTTCCTGCAGCTCGGTCTTGGCTTGTACATTGTCAGTGTACTACATGTGGTCAATGTGAGCTTCATTAATTGTTCCACTGGTGATCTCCCTCACCTCGAGCTTGTTACCTTGGAGCTGTCTGAGGACACGGTAAGGACTGATAACTAGCTTATACATACCAGTGCTCTGAGTAGTATTTTGCAACTTTACTGTGCAGCCTGATACACCCTTACTCTCTTTAGCAATAGCACTACGACTGGACTTAAATTATTTGTTACCTTCTTAAGGTTTTCTCGTACTCTCTGAAAGACGAGCAGGGAAGTCCGCATCTTACTGACGCTGAAGTGTCACAGACAGGTTGAAGCGGAGCAAACAGAACTTCGTAAGGTAAACGCTTGTCATAGCCATAGTTTAGAATACTCTTCACATCTGGAATAACCTCATCCCATGAGGTACAACTCGGACTGATGGTCACTGCGAGTACCTTGAGGATTATACGATTTGTGCGTTCAGGAAGGCCGTTGCTCGCAGGATGGCTACTGGCATTTGGTGTATGCCAAATCTAGAGCAATAATCCAGCATTACGTCATTAATGAACTCCGACTCATTATCCGACAGGAGGACTCGTGGGCAAGGAGTGAGGACGAGTGCTGGCTGCCAGGACAGACCTAGGTGCCTGCCCCCTTCGGGCACTGTCGAAAACAGGCCGAAGGCCAGCAATTTTCCCTAAAGGGAGGTATGTGTAACAGATAGGGTAGGCATATTGTCTTCATAATACCTTGTGAAGGACTGTTCATCCAAGGAATTAGTGTTATCCTCTCCTTTGATCCACCAAAAGGTGTCTGAATTTTTAACCTGACACAATATATTTACGGTTTCTCAATTTAAAATTCTTAAAAAAAAAAAAAAACACACACAAATGATGCAGTGCAAAAATACTTAATCTGTTTATTGATCACTTAAAAGAAATTAGTATCCTATTAGAATTATTAATGATCTGCACAAGGATTTCTGTGATACTTCACTAATAGAATGAAGAATGCAACCATAATTTACATTCCTTTACGCATCCAAGTAGGCTTCGAAGATATGGTGATAACGACAGTATGTAAATAATGACACAAATGCATAGTTCAAGATATTTTTAGAGGACAAATTTCGTCCTTGAACATGTGTCTTTATTTATACATTCAAGTACAGTAACTTTATAATATATTTCAGAAGTACGATATATATCTTTTCTATATATTATATTTAATCAAGTTTTGGTCGCAGTTTAGAAGCAAATAGAACTGTTGGTTATTATTATTACTTTCATGGGAGAGGCCTCAACCATGAGGGTTCGAACAGTGCCTGAGAAAATGGGAGGCTTTCAGGTTTCAGGTTTCAATTCCTTGAATCAAGAGATCGTTACCAACATCAAGGACCCTTATTTGTGAGAAAAATATTGTTTAATTATGTACAAATCAAACTGTGTAAAAATATTAATACAGTGAAATGGAAAGTAATATTATACATGATATTATTAATATTATTTTAATAAAAATGATAACTTTAAAGTAATTAAATAAATTATCATTCGTGAATTACATGAGTAACTAGTTTAAGCACAGTATGTGTTTAAGCTCTTGCTGAAATTCATTTATATATTTTTTCATATATATTTAATATCCCTGATTGCTATTCCACACTTTTGGTCCATTAATGTGCAAAGTTTCTACAGTGGTTCAAACATAAAAATATTACATATTTACTGTATTTGTTACCAGTGTGACGCCCTTGTGTTATAAAAAAGGTGCATCCCCAGACAGCGAATATGTGGTGTATAGATAAATGAGTGAGAAGTACTAGTAGCGTAGAATATGGAAAATAATAGTCAATTCTGGAAAGCATTCAGACTGACATTTTTCATGTGTGTTTTTAATATGAACATTAAATATATATTTTTTAGTTTTTTATTGGACCAAAGAATTTACACTTGTTTTTTATCACTATTTCAGTTTCATTATTTCTAATATATATGATGCATAAAGGAAGTAAGTCAGAGAGTTTCAATTTATTGGGTTATCCCAGAACATGTGTGTCCTCAACACCATTAAAAATATAAATTTATGTTATTGTTTTATTACCTTAAAACAATCATCCTTTATTACTTTAGTTGGAAAAATTTACACTCACAAAAGTTATATTAGGTGTTTCTGATAATAGAAAGTGTGAGTTTAACAGCAATCACCCAGGTGCAAACCTTGTTTTAGATAACTGTTATCAATGATTCTTAATGTCAGGGAGTTTGTACTTGTTATTTAGGATGTGTTATCAGCAGATGTTGGGCAACATATACAAGGTTAATGATATAGGTAAGAGGAGAAACAGGACCCAGAAAACTAGGTTTAAATACAACTAAATTCGTTGATAGAACTCTCAACAAAGGTTACAAAAGTTAATATTTTCTTACTTAAATTCTGTTTGTCTATGACGATGATATTGAAGGGAGACGAGAGAGAGATGGTGTGACTGTACTGCGCTGAGTTACTTGTTTATGCATCGTTGGCTGAATCTGCGTCAGTGTAGTGCTTCTAGATATGTCTGGGTCCTCCTCACCTTAAAAGTCTGAAACTTCACCAATAATATAGAATTCATCACAAAACTTGTATTGTTAACTGTTCCACTGAAGATACTTCCTCATTCTCGCCCTATCCGTCTCCGTTGTATCTGGGAACTGAGCTTCACCAACACCTCCTAAAGATAATTATAATTGACATCATCATCCAAGAGCTCATTCGTGTCTTCCGGCCTCATATCTCTGAAATCCTCACCAGGTAATCTTGCCAGCTGAGTATATTCCTCCACCGGATTCTCAGTTGTGGGAAACCTGTGAAAATATTCACCAGGCTGGACCGTAATTTTCCCCATCCTGCATTTAATGTGTATTGGAGCAAAACCTTCAATGTATTTTTGATGCAGGTGATGGCATATGCAATGTTAAATTTAGGCCATAAATTTTGCACTCCAAGTTCTGAGTCATCATACATGAAAGTATTCACTTTTCCTGTGTATATTTGCTTTTATATATCCTTATAATTCCCGATCCAGCGGTTGGCTGCAATATACCGCATTTGGTGGTCAATGCCCAACTTTTACATGTAGGAGCACATCCTGCAGGAGTTCAGAACGAGTGTGGGAATTATCAAGAGTCAGGAGAACGTTAAATGCACAGATCATTCTAGATTAGCAAAACATCCCTTCGGTAACAAAATAATGCATAAATCAGCATGTTGAGTAGTTAGACTTCTAAATAACTGTTTATGTGTGTACCTTCTAAAGCACAGGAAATCTTGGAAATGATAAATAACCTTGAATTCAGATTCACTTTTTTCTTGCTGGCTGTTTAAGTTCAAGATGGCGCTTTCCAATAATAATATGTTTTGTCGGTATAAAACCCTTGTTCTGGCTCGTAGTCTCCCTCAGCAGAGGCAGTTTTAGCAGAAATTTTAATATTATTCAACCGATGAAGCCATTTACTCGAGGAAGCAGCCAGAAGTAACCTCACACACTCCTTCCTTCCTCATGACACACTGCTTTATAGTACTCTAAGACTTTCTCTTCTATAATGACGAGATTAACTAGTCCACATTTCTTGATTTTCTGCTCAGTCCACTCACACAGATTTTTTTCCATCTTATTAAACTGTCAAGTTTTTTAAGGTCACTACCTGGAATACTCTTATCTTCACTTTATTTCATTTAATAGCACGAATTAAAACTACATTAAACCCAAATGGTTGTACTATCCCCATCACCCGTGTACGACTTCTGAGTTTATCGGTGTGTCAAGTTTCTTCGAAGTATCAAGATTCACGTTTAAACTTCTTGGAACTTTCAGCATCACTCGCATTCTTCTTGTGCGCAAAGGTTACTATCCAGTGTGTTTGTGAGACGATCAAACATCGATTCACAAACACACGATTGAGTATGGAGTGGAAGGCGAACGCACGCACAACTGACGGAGTGGGATGAAGTTTATGTGGGATGTAGTTGCTTTCATTCATGGACTGACCGCCAGGAGAGAAAAGCTCTCTCGGTGTGCTATATTTTCCTCCAGATTTACACCGTCCTAACTGAGACTCACTGCGTGCTCATCGACAAAACTGCCGTAATATTTCTTAAAATACATTTCTTGGGCTGGAATGTCTGTTGTCACCCTGGATGTTTAATATATTTATAGACTGAGTTGTAAAAGAAGTAAATGATAGGGTATTCATGAGTTGTGAGAGTCAAATACAACAGGAATTATCCTAGTGTCTCTTAGCCAATGACAGATATTTTGGGAGATTCTGAAAATAAATTACAAAGGATAGTTAATGATAATCTATCACTGAAATAAACTGAGCCAAGAATATGGATTAAATCAATAAATTAAGTAAGTTTCAAAAGAATTGAGGAGCAATGCGTCGGAATAACTGCATGACATGGTCCGGTAGGCCTTCTGCAGTGCTCCTTAATTCTTGTATTCCTTCTTCTGTTAGCGAGCTCCACCTCTTATGTGAACAACTCTTACCATAGCATTTTTATGTTTCAGCTTCACAGACAAAAGTTTTTCACCGGCTATATCGATGGTCTCAAAAAAATATTCAGTTCTAGCGACAGTACAAAAAAATGTGCTTCAAAAAAAACATCAAATACTAGACAAGAAAATTATGTGAAAACATCCTTAGTAATGAGTTGTCTGAGCTACAGGTACGGTATATACTATTCTTGGAATGTAAATAGCAACCTCAGATATTTCTGTGTCTATCAGATGTTTCCAATCAAAATGCTGCCATATTTGGCCATCATGCGCTCCTCCGCTGCTGTTTCAACGACTGTAGACGCCGCTCTCTGGTGCCGTTAGTCTTGTATCCTCACTTGCCGCTCTCTGTTTACCTGAGAGATAGTTATTCAGCTTCACAGGGAAAATTACAGATGTGAGTGAGGATTTGAGAGGTCAGATCAGAACACATCTGATCGCGACTGGCCACTGTACGCACGCCTCTCTGAGTCTCCTATCTCCTAGGATGTCAGCAACATCGTCATACCACACCATCAGCATATTCGCCCAATTCGTGGTACCATCTTGGACTCAACGAAAAACAATGAGAACACTCCTGACGACGAACCTGCATGTGAAACTGTTCTAACCTCCTCTATATTAAGGACTATCATCGCCGTCTGCTTATCGATGGGAAAGCTGTCAACATCGTCACCATCCCGGCTATGAATGTTCTGAAGGACTGAGATTTCGAAGTGGATCTTTCCCCTGCGTTGAGGGCCAAGGAATTGGTATTCGGAAAGAAGTTTGATCGCGACATCACCAGCCAGTCAGCAGGCGATTTGAAACGACTCATTGTAGGTCAACAAAACTGGGCCACAGTCGACTCCATAACAAAATTCCAGCTGCCAGCTCTATGATTAAGATCACATTTGCTGAAATCTCCAAGACGTCTCATGTGAAGGTCTACGCATCACGTATTACCACGTGATTGCGTAGACCATGATCATAGAACCTGAGGAATTTTACCACATCACCCCATGTTGCAGCTTTTATGCATGTACCCATCTCTTTAAAGGAAAATAAATACTGCTCCAACTGCAGCACTGAAGGACACACTCATAAGGACTGCACCTCTGTCTATCAACCAAAATGTCTCAATTGCATCAATGATCATAACACTCTCGCAGTCAGGTGCTCTTAGGAAGGAAATTGTCAATAAGAAATAACTTGAGACCTCGACTTAGGCTACAATCACTAGACTTCAAACATACACTCAAAGAATTTTCCAAGTTACCCAGTAGCCTACCTCTCCTGCCAACTTTACTCCAACACTCCCAGACGATGCTCCAACATCATTTACTGCATGATGTATGACCACATGAAGAACGCCACTTCCTTGGAGCCTTCAACTCCACAATATATCAACTCTTTCGTCTCAACACACTTCCCAGTTTCAATTTTCTTGACACCGCATCATTAGTAGAAACACTGGAAATCTTCTCCAACGTAGAAGACATCACCATCCCATGAGACCCTCCAACCACAGCCGATCAATCCACACCTACACACCAGCTATCCAAGCTGCTCCGCCTGGCCAGCCTACCACCACCTCCACATCCAGAAGATCAAGACTCTCACACCTCTGAAGAAGATCGTGAAGTGGACGACCACACCCTTGGCCTCACCTGGAAAGCCCTTCGATTCTTCACTACACCATCGAACAAGAACACCGTGTTCGTAAAAGAACTCCATCCTCGACTCCGTAACGGAACTATCAAATACACCTCCGTAGTCCCATGCAACTTCACACTACGACAAGTTTAATATTTTGTACAACAATTCATCAAAGACTTGCACAACTTTCCACAACTCTCTTATCTAACAGAACAAGTACTTAAAAGTTTTTTAGAATTGGTCATTCCAAATAGGATGGTAAACTGAACTGCTCCTACCAGCTGTCACCAGTCTGAATGCCACTACTGAACTGCTCCTACCAGCTGTCACCAGTCTGAATGCCACTACTGAACTGCTCCTACCAGCTGTCACCAGTCTGAATGCCGCTACTGAACTTCTCCTACCAGCTGTCACCAGTCTGAATGCCACTACTGAACTGCTCCTACCAGCTGTCACCAGTCTGAATGCCGCTACTGAACTGCTCCTACCAGCTGTCACCAGTCTGAATGCCACTACTGAACTGCTCCTACCAGCTGTCACCAGTCTGAATGCCGCTACTGAACTGCTCCTACCAGCTGTCACCAGTCTAAATGCCACTATTGAACTGCTCCTACCAGCTGTCACCAGTCTGAATGCCGCTACTGAACTGCTCCTACCAGCTGTCACCAGTCTGAATGCCACTACACGCCATCCAGCGCCCCGCTACTGAGTGAAGACCTGACAATGTATGCACGACCCAAGACACTTCTCTCGGGAGCAGTTTTTCACCTCTCTCCACTTCCTCGTTCCCTGGATGACTATGTAGCAGTGACCCAGTGAGCATATCACTTGTGACATGTCAAGTATCAAGACAAAGCCGTCAAACTTCCATACATTTCGTTATAACGGAGCATAAATTCTGACAATTTATGTTTGTGATAATAAATTTTTTTGGAATTTTCCTAAATTACTACGAAGTATTCATCTATATAGATCTGCAGGTTTTCAGTCAGTATGATATAAGTAATAGGCTAAAAACAAATTGCTTCACAATTGTTCTCTAACCAGGAAATGTGAATTAAAGAGAATGGACGATTTAGCTACCGTGGCTTTATAAACTACGACATAACCAACACAACTCTTTAGGAGAAAGTGGTTTAATACAAAGAGTTGGTAGAGAAGCAGAAACAAAAACAAGAATTTTTTTTTGGCTTATTATAAACTTAACTTTAGATTATCCATATATAATTATGGCATGTAAGTAGTCCACAGCATTTTTTAGAAAATCTGGCTTAGGTTTATGTAAAACAGCTTCAGTGATAATTGAATCAAGTCTGAAAACTCCTAAGCTATTATTTTATAGTAGAAGGTTATCATGTTTTATAATTGTTGATTGTAAGATACTTCTTTCCAGTCTGGATAAGGAGGGTAGCTTTAATTTCTAAGACTGACAATCCTTCACTAGTATGAAAGCATATGGGTGAAATGGAATAATTTAAGATGCAAAATAAAGTGTACATAAGGAGCAGAATACGATGAAGCACAGTATGGGGAACTCGTAGTATGATGACAAAGTACATAACGTGGAAGGAAGAGTAAGTGACAGCGTGTTGGTCAGGCATAATGTTATGGGAAGGTGAGTGCGGGTGAGACAGGACCTGGAAGGAAGCAGAACATGGAAGGTGGCAGTGTGAGGCGAGGAGTAAAATGCTAAGAAAAGTCTCTAAAGCAAACTTTTACAACAGTACAAATAACAATATGTAAAGGGGAGGAAGTGAAGGTGCAGAGTAAGGTGTTGTGGCCTCACACCCGAAATTCTCATTTCAAAGAGGGAGAGAGAGAGAGAGAGGTAGGCCTACACACTGAGTGTCTGTGGTTTAATCCCCGGCCGGGTGGAAACGATGGACATATTTCCTTACACCTGCTGTCTCTGTTCACCTAGCAGTAAGTAGGTGCCTGGGTGTTAGTCGACTGGTGTGGGTCACATCCTGGGGGACAAGACTGAAGGACCCCAATGGAAATAAGACAGACAGTCCTCGATGACGCACTAGCTTTCTTGGGTTATCCTGGGTGGTTAACCTTCCGATTAAAAATCCGAACAAATCTCATCTTAACTTACAGCAAGGGTGAAATTTTCAATACCACAATAATTTACAGTCTAAAATATAGCCTTCAAGAACTAAGAGAAGAAAGTGAGGTTTCCTTGGCTTCATCACTTTCTCAAAGACTGTTGACTCCGATTTGTGTGTTTTTCCATAAGTTAAGTAGTGTTTCTACCAGGTCCTATTACTCATTCCCAATGTTATTGATATATTCCTTTATTGTTTCTAAGCATGATGAATGTTTCCCTACAAATTTACTTTTCATTTATTTTCATAGATTCTCTGAAAGATTATCTACAACAGGCTTTTATTAACTCAAGTTTTATATATTTATGTGTTGGTTTAATAAGACACACAGATCAACTCAGTTTCTCAGTAGCAAATAATTATGAACATTATTCCGTAAGACAATGGCGATGAACATTGTGAAGTTCTATTAAAATTAAATTAAATAATAAAAAAATCTGAAGTGAAGGCAATCCTGCTCAGTCATGGATCACTGAAGCAATCCTGCTCAGTCATGGATCACTGAAGCAATCCTGCTCAGTCATGAATCACTGAAGCAATCATGTTCAGTCATGGGTCACTGAAGCAATCCTGCTCAGTCATGAATCACTGAAGCAATCATGTTCAGTCATGGGTCACTGAAGCAATCCTGCTCAGTCATGGATCACTGAAACAATCATGCTCAGTCATGGATCACTGAAGCAATCCTGCTCAGTCATGGATCACTGAAGCAATCATGTTCAGTCATGGATCACTGAAGCAATCCTGCTCAGTCATGGATCACTGAAGCAATCATGTTCAGTCATGGATCACTGAAGCAATCCTGCTCAGTCATGGATCACTGAAACAATCCTGCTCAGTCATGGATCACTGAAGCAATCCTGCTCAGTCATGGATCACTGAAGCAATCCTGCTCAGTCATGGATCACTGAAGCAATCCTGCTCAGTCATGGATCACTGAAGCAATCCTGCTCAGTCATGGATCACTGAAGCAATCCTGCTCAGTCATGGATCACTGAAGCAATCCTGCTCAGTCATGGATCACTGAAGCAATCCTGCTCAGTCATGGATCACTGAAGCAATCTGGATGTCTGAAGGTTTCCTGGATTTCTCCAGAGGGGTAAATGTGGAAGCTGTGCAGTAGCCTGGAAAAAGAAAGGGTACGCCTGGAGGCAGCCGGGAGACTAAAGATGATTCTCCTAAGGTCTTTGAATACTCTGAAAAATCTATGGAAAGGCTTTTACATGAGGAGATCGATGTTACCTTAAGTAATGGGAGGTTCATGGTAAATATGCCTCATGCAAATCACTCTAGTATTAATTCTACGCTTCAGTAATATACAACAAAAGAGAAACAAATGCAGATGTACAGTCGCGTATCCGTGTTGCTGAATCAGTACGATTTTCAGGTACATAATAAAATTCGACCAACCACTAATTATTTTATCGCAAAAATTACTTTAAATTGCCGACACATGTTCCCAGAAGAAAGAATGGTCTGTATCACTAAAGTTCTTAATGGTTATAATACCTTACCGCTCAAATAGTAAAGAATGTGCCGTTAATGTTTGTGAAGCTGACATTTGTGCGAAATTCACTGAATACCACGAGGATCAATTTACGTGTTATGAGTGATACTGAAGAGCCGTCACTCACTATACTCTTCAACCTTGACACAGCAACTCATTCACGAATTCGCTTGAGCCATAAATTGAAGTATAATCCTTTTTCGGATTCTTGGCTTATTAATTTATACAGAATGACTCTGATACTATAATATTTTGCAATGATGATGTGGACTATTTATGTTTTTCACTTAAGTTAAAGAAGATTATGAAAAATACATCATGAAAAATTATATAATATATAACCAGTTGATTTTCCTGAGTTAAGGAGTTTGACGCATCTTACCATTCCCTGATGCCGATAAATTAATATAGTTTCTGGAATTAAATATTAGAAATCCTGTCCTCCAATTCATAAGTTTGTTACTTAACAGTGTTACATACTGATTTCAGCATAAAAGAATGTTATGTCAAAACATAACGCAATTGCTTTTTATATATGTATCAAAAGGGCAATTTTTAGTTGTTGATTGTTGATTGTAGGATACTTCTTAAAATACGGATCGATAATCAATAATAATGTAGCCAACCAGAAGCCTAATCTAAATATTAATGTGCAGGAATTAAATTGCAAAGTTACGTCAAGTCCTGCTGACTGCGATCTTTCTCTGTATATACACTCTTGTTTCTGCGTGGTGCATTGATATATATACATATATCAATAACAACACTGCGACTAGCCGAGGAATCGAACCCATGTCGTTTTGGCCCGCCTCATAGTGAGCGAAAATCATATGACGCTTTAACCCACAGAACCACCAAATCCTACAAGAATCATGCACCCAGCAGAGCTAGGTGTGTTACCGTGATCTGAGGACATACAGTGGTGTGGGTGCCTCTGAGCTAATTTCATTATATTCCCCGTTTGGTGTACTAGTCTCCACAAGCAGTATGTATATTATTGTAACAGCGAACGAGTGGTATTTAATCAATAACAACACTGCAAGTAGCCGAGGACTCGAACCCATGTCGTTTTTGACCCGCCTCATAGTGAGCAAAAATCACATGACGCTCTAACCCACAGGACCACCAAATCCTACAAGAATCACACACCCAGCAGAGCTGTGTTTTACTGTGATCCGAGGACATACGGTGGTGTGGTTGATTCTTGTAGGATTTGGTGGTTCTGTGTGTTAGAGTCATGTGATTTTCGGTTACCATGAGGCGGGCCAAAACTACATGGGTTTGTGTCCTCGGCTAGTCGCAGTGCTGTTATTGATTAAATACCACTCGTTAAGTGTTACACTAATATATATATACTGATTGTGAAGGCTAGTACACCAAACGGGGAGTAGAATGAAATTTCCTCTGAGGTACCCACACCACCATATGTCCTCAGATCATGGTAAAACACCTAGCTCTGCTGGGTGCGTGATTCTTGTTGGATTTGGTGGTCCTGTGGGTTAGATCATCATGTGATTTTCCCCACTTTACCCACTGCCTCGCGCACCTCATACACTCTCACATCTGTCTCTTCCTCACTCCTAAAGGATGTTATACCTCCCTACCCAATGCAAGAAATCACTGCGTCCCTTTCTTTATCAACATTGAACAGTTCCTCAAGATATTCCCGGTATCTTCCTAATACCTACAACTCCCACTCTACTGTTTCCACTCATCTGTTTTCAACTTTGAGGGAGTGAGTGATGCACGTTGAGAAGTGCAGGTAAAAATGAAGACAGTTGGAGTTGTACTCAGGTAAGAGTAAGGGCGCTCTAAGATGAAGTTCATGTCTCATAGAGTAGGCAGATAAGACGTGCGGAAACTCTATATGCTTCCATTAGCAGTTAGGTCATCCCCAGAGGCTAGAAGGTTGACTCATACCCTGAGACAGGAGAAGAACAGAATACACGTAGAAGTTAATCATGATCAAACACCCTCGTGATCCAGAAGTCTAACGTCGTAGCAAAACTCTCCAGCCTCCACGTAAACCAAACTAAATACAACGGTAGTTTCTGGGAAGTGCCAACAGGCAACGCTGAAGTAACATAACTCTGCGAATGATCAATTCCCCAAGCAAACAACTACACCGCAGTCAATCATACTTACACCCTGAAATTTATTAGTACAAACGAGTTCCCCCTTACCCATCCCGCCACTTTACTGACCTCAGAATTGTAAAAAACTTGGCTGCCGTAGCTCAGTTTGAAATTATATAACATGCAGAAAAATGTTTCACAATTACTATATGAAATTACAAGTTAAATCAAATTACGAGTAATAAATTATTTTAGTAGATGGGAATCTAATTTCCAAACCTCTGAGAATAATACGTCACAACTTACAGACAGTAAAGCATATATTGTGTTTGTTACCGAAGTTCACAGTGGAGAATAATAGATCAGTGACACTCCAGAAGCGGAGCGGCGGCGTCTGTGTTCTGTTAAGAGCATTAACTAGTCTAACTGTCTCTCACCTCGTTAGTGAGTGTCAGTGTTACTTGTTAGTGCAAGAAGTGGGTGCACCGTTAATGACTGCGTGTTGTCAGAGCGATAACTTCACTTGTCAGTGGGATGACTGCGGAAGACCGAACGATCACTGGAGTAAATACAGCGACAGCTGAAGTGGACTGGGAAATAACTGTGCTAGCTAAGGTGCTAGCAACAGTAGAGTGGCAACTATAGAAGCCAGAATGATGACTGTAATAGCCTGAATAATAGCAGTAGTAGCCAATGTGATAACTATTACAGCCAGGGCTATAACTGTAGTAGATAGAATAATACTTTATTTGCCAGGGTGATAATTGTACAAAGCATGGTAGTAACTGCATTTACCAACATGATAACTGTAGAAGCTAGGACGATAATTACAGAAAACAGAGTGGTACCTTTAGTAGTTTGGTTGATAACTGTCGTAACTAAGGACATAACTGGAGAACTCATGAAGAAAGCTGAAGTAGCTCAGTGATAACTGTAGTACTAAGATGATAACTGTAATACTAGGGAGATAACTGTATTACTAGGGTGATAACCATAGTACTATGGAGATAACTGTATTACTAGAGTGATAACTGTAGTATTAGGGTGATAACTGTAGTACTACGGAGATAACTGCATTACTAGGATGATAATTGTAGTGCTCCGGTATAACTGCATTACTAGGATAATTGTAGTACTAGGGTAATAACTGTATTGTGCGGTTAGTATTTCTAACGGCTGCACCACGGCTGTTCACGTAATTTCCAACCTCTGCCCATGTGATCTGGCATTAGCCAATCAGAGGCCTGCCTTTTGAATGCCTCAGTGCCGGGCGGCCGAGTAGATCAGTATCATCCGGAGTAGGCATACGAGACGGACACAGGCATAGGCTCTCAGCTCCCATATATCCAACGCCTCATTAAACGCTACCAAAAACCAAGCTCATCGTCTGTTAATATTACCAAATCTATGAAAAGAACCCCACAACACAAATGGTGGCAGCTCGTGGGCGTAGATTTTGAGTATTTTGAGCGGAATTGAGAGAAAGAAGAAGCCGGTGTGAGAGAGTACCCGCGGGCGTCAATATCAACCGTCGCCAGCGACTCACCTTCCCTCACCCGTGTCGTCATCCAAGACTCTTCTGAAGCAGTGTCTCCAGTCTTCTGGCTTCTAATTGCAAGTAAACCTCCGAAGAGTTGATCTGGGTTTTGCAATTAAGCCAACAAGTAAGCCAGTTTATGGGAAGAGCCTAAGCCAGCCTACAGTCATCCAGTGTCCCCTGCCATCCACCCAACTCTTCACTGCTGTGTGCAAGTAAGAGAATTCAGGTTCACAG
>WNWK01044159.1:0-15207 GCA_009830355.1 Cherax destructor | reverse complement strand
TTATCGGGAGAAGAGTGGTGGAGCCCCTTGAAAGGAATGAGCTTATCAACGACAGCCAGCACGATTTCAGGGATAGGAAATCCTGCGTCAAAAAACCTACTAGAGTTCTATGACAGGGTGAGGAAGTAAGACAAGAGAGAGAGGGGTAGGTAGATTACATTTTCTTGGACTGTAAGAAGGTGTTTACAGTTCCACACAAGAGATTAGTGCAAAAGCTGAGGACCAGGCAGAGATAACAGGAAGGCACTACAATGGATCAGGGAATACCTGTCAGGAAGACAACAGCGAGTCATGGTATGTGGGAAGGTGTCAGAGTGGGCGCCTGTATTACGGGTGCCACAGGGATCATTCCCAGGACCGGTGCTGTTTCTGGTATTTGTGAACGACAAGACGGAAGGAATAGACTCAAAGTGTCCCTGTTTGCAAATGAGGGAAGTTGATGAGAAAATTCAATCAGACGGGGACCAGGCAGAACCAAAGAGGATCTGGACAGGCTGCAGGCCTGGTCCAGCAACTGGCTCCTGGAGTTCAACCCCACAAAGTGCAAAGTCATGAATTTTTGGGAAGGGCAAAGAAGACCACAGACGGAGAACTGTCTAGAGGGCAAGAGCCTCAAAACCTCACTCAAGGAAAAGGATCTTGGGGTGAGTATAACAATCTCCTGAGACGCACATCAACCAAATAACTGCTGCAGCATACGGGCACCTGGCAAACTTTGAACAGCATTCTGACATCTTAAAAAGGGAGTCATCCAGGACCTTGTACACTGTGAATGCTAACCCCTATTAGAGTATGCAGCCCCGTTTGGAACCCTCACCTAGCCAAGCATGGGAAACTTGTTGCAAAGGTTTGCAACATAACTAGTCCCGGAGCTAAGGGGTATGTCCTAAAAGGGAGAGGTTTAAAGGGGAAACCGACCTGACGACACTGGAAGACAGGAGAGATAGGGGAATATGATAACGACATATAAAATACTGAGAGGAATCGACAGTGTGGACAGAGACAGGATGTTCCAGAGATGGGACACAGCAACCAGGAGTCACAGTTGGAAGGTGAAGACTCAGATGAACCACAGGGATGTTAGGAAATATTTCTTCAATCACAGAGTTGTCAGGAAGTGGAATAGTCTGGGAAGTGATGTAGTGGAGGAGGATCCATACGTAGCTTAAGGCGAAGTATGATAAAGCTCATGGAGCAGGTAGAGTGACCGAGTAGCGGCCAGTGAAGAGGCGGGGGCCCGGAGCTGTGACTTGACCCCCGCAACCACAACTAGATGAGTACACACACACACACCCAAATGCGCACACACACAAACACACACACAACAACACACAACAACACACACACAGACACACACACATACACACACACACACACATACACACACACACACACACACACACACACACACACACACACAGACACACACAACACACACACACACATACACACACACACACACACACACACACACACACACACACCAGTCTGAAAACCCCACCTGGTCAAGCACGTAAAGAAACTAGAGAAAGTGCAAAGGTTTGCACAAGGGAGTGCCCCAACTCAGGGGTCTGTCCTATGAAGAAAGGTTGAGGGGAAAAAGGACTAACAACACTGGAGGAAAGAAGGGTCAGAGGAGACATGATAACGACATACAAAATACTGCGGGGAATTGACAAGGTAGACAGTGACAGGATGTTCCCGAGAGGGAACACAGAAACAAGGGGACACAACTGGAAGCTGAAGACTCAGATGAGTCAAAGGGATGTTAGGAAGCATTCTTCAGCCACAGAATAGTCAGGAAGTGGAATAGTCTAGAGAAAGATATAGTGGATGCAGGAACCATACATAGTTTTAAGACAAGGTATGATAAAGCTCATGGAGCAGGGAGAGCAGAGACCCAGTAGCGGAAGCAAGAGGCGGGGCCAGGAGCGGAGTCTTGACCCCCGCAACCACAATTAGGTGAGTACAATTAGGTGAGTACACACACACGTACGCACGTACGCCCCGCATGCACACGCACACGCACACACTCAGGCACACAATTTTACACAAAGCTGAAGAGCTAGAGCATCCTAAAAGGATAAAAAAAAGGGATCTCAAAAGGAAGGACGTAAAGGCAGAGGAACCGATGATGGCTGGTCTGAAAAAGGAAGAATGGGTAGAGAGACTCAAGAACAAAATAGATCAATAATAGGGAAAAAGGTTAAATGAGCTTTGCAATAACATGTTAGAGAAGCTATCTGCAGAGAGCGGGAAAAATTACAGAAGGAAAACAGATAAAAGACAAGGAAGAAAAGTGTGAAGAGGGGATGGGGCCCAAAAAGGGAGGGGGGGACTGTGGAACATCAGCGGCAGAGAGGGACTAAGGGGGGGAGGGAGCTAAGTTTTTTGGAAGAATATGGTTCAGGGTGTCCGGGGAAATGAAAAGGAAACAAAAAAGGAGATCAAACGACCCAGAGATATGGGGGGAAAAAAAGGGAAAAGAGAGAGAGGTCAATAATTATTCAGGGCTTCAGGAGGCAAAGGGAAGACCTGTGATGAAAGAAAACATTGGGGGGAAAGAGATTAAGAGCATCATTGCAATAGCAGTAGAGAAGGACATGTCTCAGGTAAAAAAAACGATGACTTGGGGGGATTTGAGGGAAAAATTTGCCAATCAAATTAATTCAAAAAAGTGGAAGGAACATGATACTACTCAGCCTGGGTTACCTGGTCCTTGACCCTTTTTTTTTCCTGATGTTTCAACAGCTTAGGGTCAAATTTGGTTTTATGTTTTTTATATTGTTTTGGGGGGCCCCCTGTCTTACCTGTGCATATTCATTTCTGGGCCCACAACTTTCTCCTTTTCTCCCGGTTCCGCTTTTTATATTCTTCCATTCTCTAGCACACTTGGTTTTGGCCTCTCTACACCTTTTGGGGGAACCAAGGGCCATCCTGGTTTTCTCGTTATTTCTGTTACCCTTGGGTACAAACCTCTCCTCAGCTTCCCCGCATATTGTTGTCACATATTCCATCATTTATTTTCTGATTCCTCCAGTTCTCTGTTCCCCTGAACCCCTGTGCAGGGAAAATTTTTCATGCCTGTGTAGTCCCCCCCTTTAGTTTGGCTTCATTTGTCCTGCCCTTTCCTGCTTCCTTCCCACTTGTAACTCTACATGATTGAATCTCATAAACTGATCACTGGCCTTGGGGGGTCTTTCATGTGATATCTTCAATGTCTGCACTAAAGGGAATACTGGGTCAGTTTTTGGTTATCCTCCCCTCTCTGGTAGTTTTCCCTTTGTTTAAAAGGGGTTTCAAACCTATTATCTTAGCCCCCATGTCTGGGGGCCCCAACCAAGTTCTCCCAGTCGTTTTTTGTTTAAACACCTAATCGGGGATTTTGCCCTGTCCATGCCCCCTTCTGCCCTTACCAGTGTGTAAACCACCTCTATTACCTCAACATACTTTTTCCAGCCTCCTTTTCTTGTATATTTCATCACTGAATTCCCCCTTGGGGACCCCCGCAAGTGTTTTTTGTGTTCTTCTTCTCCTTTGTGCCCTCTCTCCCACTCAAAAAAATTTCAGGGTTTTTTGAAAAGAGACCTTTTCCCCCCCACCTTTTTTCCCTCTGTCTTTCCCCAGGATCTGATATTCCATTGGAAAGATAATCTGTTATCATTCCTTTAGCATGGTTTCTGTGAGGCTATGATAGCCAGTGAGTCTTTTTTTGGGCTTTTCCAATTCTTCGTTATTCCATCAGCGGGTTTCCCCCCCTTCCTTTTTTCCAACACGTTTCTGGGGGGCTGTGAGGAAGGGACCCGGGGGCGCTGTGGGGTTCACGTCAGAGTGTAGGGGAAGGGGCGTAATTTTGATTGTGGTTTTTGTTGGAATATCATGTTTGGTGGGGTTGGGGGTGGTTTACTGTGTCCTTTCCCTTTTTGCTCTGCCCGCTGTGGTTGTCCTCTGCTGATTCTGTACTGGTTTTCTTCCTAGCCCCTTTCCCTGTGTCCCCCCGCCCAGGGTGTCTTTCTGTTCTTTTTTCTCTCAGTCTAGGTACACCCTCTGTATTTGAAAAACCTTCAGCAGTGCTTTCTTGAAGGATCCTGTTTCCCCATTTTTTTCTTTGAAAATCAGCATGACTGGGCTTTTTTTCCTTTAAATACCCCTGTTCCTGAAAATTTATTATTCAGACATGCCCCTCCCCCCCTATTTTTTGATAATGTTTTCAATCCCTTCCTTCCTCACCTGATTGGGATAAAATATATATATATATATATATATATATATATATATATATATATATTTATATATATATACATATTTATATATATATATATATATATATATATATATATATATATATATATATTATATATATATATATATATATATATATATATATATATATATTATTGTGCCCAGAACAGTGATTTTGAATCAATAACAACACTGGACTAGCCGAGGATTCGAACCCATGTAGTTTTGGCCCTGCCCGTGGTGGGAATATCACATGACCCTTAACCCATGAACCACACCTATTGGCGGGGGTTTTGGTTCTTGAGGATTGTTTGGTAAAAGGGGACACGGTTCCCCATCCCCATTCCTCCTTTTCTTTTAATTTTGCAAGTCCCGATGATGTTGATTGAAACCCAAAAAGGCCTAGAGCTTCATTCTCCCCCCCGGGGGGGGTTACACTGGAATAAGGCAACAGCATTTTAAGGAAATGGTAATTCAGTTATCGGGGAGATTGCAAAACACGTTTTCAGAGACACGGTTCGTCAAAACCTTTGGGTTTTGGTCTGATTCCTACAAATTAAACCTTTTTTTTTGGGGCATTATTTTGTCCCCTTTAAAAAGAAGGATGGAGGAAAGAGCAATCGCGGGGCCCCTTTTCACCCCCCTCTTTTCAAAGCTTCGGGAGAAGACGCGCAGAGGCGGCCATCATGCTTAACCCAAAACCAAAAGTTTGGGGGGTCCCCAAGGAAGTGAAGCAGCGGTTCATGCAACAAAGGCGTATATCGACAACCTGCCTGAGGACAATGCAGGGTTAAATTAGATTTCAAGAATGCATTTAATCTCCTGAAAATAGACGGGTATTGAGATTCAAGAACTTTTCCCTAGGTCTTTTCCCTTTTTGTCCCAGCTGGAAAAGCAAGGAATCAATGCTCCTGTTTGGGGGCATAAATACATCATCAGAGGGTGTCCATCGGACACCCTCTCGCACTTTTTCTCTTCTGTATAGCAGTTGGGGAAACCAAAGTCAGACTGACCAGTAGCTAAACATCGGGTTTCCCTGGATGATGGCACACTGCGGACAAAGGGAGTCCCTTCTAGATGACAGGGGACGGAAATGGGTCTCATCCTGAATCCATCCAAATGTAAAATCATCTAGTCAATCAACAAGTGATAGATGCAGTGATTTTTAAAACTACCAGGAGCAACAGTCATTGCCCCTACAAATAGTGTCTATTTGGAGCACCTCTGGGAAGCGATCCATTGACACAATTCTCAGGAAGAAACTGGAAGAATTGAGAAGAATGGAACAACAATAGGCAATCTTGACACCCATGATACCTTGCCCCTTCCCAAAAAATGCTTGAGTCTCCCAGTTTGACATATTTCCTAAGATGTCTTTCATATGATAACCCTATACTGCACAAAAGACAGTATCCTGAGCACATTTTTGCTAAATACTTTACCTTATTTGAAGATGGGCAGTGGGCCCCAACACCCCCCATCAGACTAGGAGGCATTGGGTCCGAAGCTCCAGATTGCTCCCTGCTTTCCTGTCTTCATGCATTGCATCCAGGGGGCTTGTAGCAGAAATTCTCCTGAACTCTTAGGGACTGTTGGAATCCATGACCAAAAGTTCATTGACGGAGCAAGGATCTGGGAAAATCAACGGACTCTGAAACCAGGCCTGCTCCCCCAACAACAAAAAACACCCACTGGGATGGCCCAATAGTAGAGAATATACCCCAAATGTTAAGGGGTTTTCATGGAAGGATAGAGCCCTCCCCTTGCAGTGGGGCTCCTAGCGGGGGCTTTCTGTTGGCTGTTCCCAACCCAGCCTTGGCACACGCCTCGACCCACAGACCACCCGCATTGGTGTTGCCCTTCGACTTGCCCCCCTATTCTCGCCGAACACAGGTGTTTTTTGGGGTACCATGGTCTTGTGTCAAATCATAGGAAAGTTTCAAGACATGAAGAGGTTAATAACATTATCAAGGGAGCTCACAACAGCCGGATCCCCAAAAAGGGAGCCACCCTAACTATAGATCTGATGGCACCCAAAAAGCGTCCAGATGGTATCACCCTTCAAGCCGGGACAGACGGCAAGCAGGTGGTTGGGGACTACACATGCATCTCCTTGGTGATACCTATCTTCAATACCCAGGGGGGAAAAAGGGGGCAGCTGCCACCTTCAGGGAGCCCCAAAAAAGTCGAGAAAATATGGAGAATTTGACATCATTATATGTTTTTCCCCATGGCTGAGACCCTTGGCTCATGGGGAAAGAGGATCTAAGTTCCCGGAGTGGGCAAAAGACTCAACAGGGTAACTAGGGGTCCCAGGGCAGTGATTTCTGCTCTAGCGACTCAGTGCTGCTGTTCAGAGGGGTAAGCCAGTTTTTTAGCCCCATCAACTGGATAGACATTATAATCAGTGACAAACATTTAAAAATATGTACTAGACATGTATCTCTCACACCCCGTGTACTGTATATACATTTTTTTATCAACAATGTATTCTAAAAACTTTTTTACCTATTTTTAATAAAATATACCTATTGGAAAAAAAAAAAAAAGATGGGGTGGTTTTTTTTTATATATATATATATATATATATATATATATATATATATATATATATATATAAATAAATTAAATAGCTTGAAACCAAAAAAATATATATATATATATATATATATATATATATATATATATATATATATATATATATATATATATATATATATATATATATATATATGGTTTTAAGTTATTTCCTCTCCCTTTAAATTTTTGACCCCTTTGCGATTTTTATCAATGACCCAGAAACAAGCGGGTATATACAAGAAAAAATCGCAGTCAGGGACTAATTACTGGGACGGGCAAGATTCCGGGAGTGCACTTAACCAATCGGCCATCACAAATGCCACGTCTTCTATTTTTCTTTTAACCATTGTTTCTGCATGGGATTTATATCAAAAACGCTTGAGAGGTCAGAACTCAGGAGGAGATTAAAAAAACGAATCCATGCTTGAGGCTCACTGACGTGTCCCAAGTGGGAAAGAAACATGGCTTTTGAACCAGACTGCCCAGTTTTGTGGAAATTTTGATGGCCGAGGTTAACACCGTCCTCAGCAGCAGTATCGAGTCTATATATATATATATATATATATATATATATATATATATATATATATATATTTTATATATATATATATATAAATGTGGGACCCATTGCCCGGGGAAGTGGATAAAAAAACTTTAAAGGGAAAAATATTTAATTTTCTGAAGCCATTTGAATATTCACTTTACCAATTTTTTTTTTTTTTTTAAACTTTTTTTCAAGACAAATACAATTGGGGGTAAAACAAATAGATAACAACTCAGAGCTACATGTCAAATACTTTGTCCCCCCCATGGACCCGGGGCCCAGAATACTGCAGGATTTTCTGATCGCCAAAATGGTTTTGAAAAGAAACTTCCCCCTTGTTTTTATATATATATATATATATATATATATATATATATATATATATATATATATATATATATATATTTTTGTCGTATACCAAAAACATTACCCAAACTAAGTTTATTGGACGAATTACAAAATTAAAAAATGACTCCCCGACACGGCTGAAAATTTTTTTCTTAATCATTAACCTAACCATTTTTTTTCGTCCTCCCCTGAAAGCTGTGAAACAGGATAGTGTTTACATAACATACACACACACACTATATATATATATATATATATATATATAAGACAAGTAAAAACTTGTGTAGCAAAATTTCCCCAAAAATCATTCTGAACATAAAAAAAAAAATATATTTCATTGTGTTTGTTTATTATTAAATTAATTTTAACGTATCTAAAATATAGGGGTTGGGCAAAATTAAATTCCCTTTTTGTAATAAGGTTAGGTAGGTTTTCAAAGTTTCTCTTGGTACAAAATTATAAATTTACATTAACATAAAGGGAAAAAAATATATCTTTAAACGTAAAAAAAATTTTAGAAAAGACTTAATTTTAGATGATTTCCCCAATTTGACCATTTTTCCCTTCCAAAAATTTTAAATATATATATATATATATATATATATATATATATATATATATATATATATATATATATATATATATATATATATATATATATATTTTAAAATTTATATATATTTATATATGTATATATTTATATACTATATGTATTTGTTTTTGTGTGTTTTCTTGCTGTATCCCGAAAACAAATTTACAAATGTCTTGATTGTGTTAAAATGTTAATTAAGGCAATGTTTAGTTTTTATAGATATAATTTTTTTCCCAGATTTCATTTCGTTTAAGGGGGAACAATTATATATATATTTTTTTTTTTTCATTAGATCCAAAAAACTTCATATTAATTTTTGTGGAAAAAAAAGAAATATGTCTGGCTCTTCTTCCCTCTTTTTGTTTTCCTTCACATGTTGGCTCAGAAATTTCTTCATAACTGTGCTCATAAATATGTACCCCATTTTTTAAAAATTTTGAATTTATTTTCCCGTATGTTAAAAAAAAAAAATAACCCGATGTGATACCTTGTGGAAGTGAAAAAAAAGGTGTACAGATATTTTCCAATCTTTTTTTTTTATTTAAAACCAGTCGTATTTCTAATACGTTGCTTTTTAAGATATCCAAAATAATATTTGGCTATTTTCTTTATAATCAACTTTAAATCTTAGACGATTTAAAAACCCTTTTGGTATATTACCGGGTTTAGAAGAACAAAAAAATCATCGATGAAAATCATCGCCAAGTGATTTCCCAATCAATTAAGTGGTAAGAGTTCGCTTTCATAGAAACCTTTAAAAATGTTAAAAAAAGGTGTGAAAGGTGCCCCCAGTGACACACCGTGACCTGTCGGGAAAAAACACACAAGAGAAATGTGTCCCCGGGCAGGCGAAATACGTACGGGTTTTAAACCCGTCTCACATATTTGAGATAAATGGTAAAAAATACCGACGCGGTGGAAAAAGAAAACAAAAGAA
Organism: Cherax destructor; assembly: GCA_009830355.1. Taxonomy (NCBI): domain Eukaryota; kingdom Metazoa; phylum Arthropoda; class Malacostraca; order Decapoda; family Parastacidae; genus Cherax; species Cherax destructor. Next base: position 5,964 of record WNWK01044159.1, on the reverse strand, counting down.
TAATGCGAGCCTTTATTGGCTCTTATGGTGACGACATACTCATCATAACCCTAAACGTTCAACTTTCCTTCCCCAGAAAGTGTAAACCCGGCAGAACCCTCAAACTATTTTCCCCCAAAAAAAAAAAGTCGATGACACTTTTCCTTTTCTTGATGTACTTATCAGAAAAGCTAAACGAACTTCGTTTTAAAGTCTACAAAAAAAAAACCAACCAACACTATCTTCCCCCTTGATGACCCGATACCAAAAAAAACTGAGTAACTAAGGGTTTTTCCCTTGGGCCCCCAATCTTTGTAGTGAACGCCATGGTGAACTACCTTTACGAACAAGTATTTTTTAAGCTTCACCCTTCGTCACTTCATCAGAGATTGCCGACGCTGTACTCATCTTCCACACCCAGAGATGATACCAAAGAGAAGATTCATTTTCCCCCTACTAACTCCGTTTCCCAACACGATTCAATACCGAATTCCAAATACAGTTATACAACCGATTTAGGCAACGGATGGTCCAGCACCTATTTTAGTCCAGAAAAAAACAAGCAGGAACAAATTCCCGTGCTCACCAGCCCATTTTATGAAATGATCAACTACAAAAGCAGAAATCATGCAGCTCTCACTTAATTGATAAAAAATTTTTTCTTGTTAAGAAGATCTTTTTTAATTAATTATTTAATTAAATTAATTATTTATTTTATATTTAATTTCTTTAATTTGGTTCTAGTAGTAAAAAGGGCTTTAGAGACATATGGGAAGTTTATAATTAGTGGGTTAGAGTGTTGATAAAGGGGCCACCGTTGATTCGACAAAATTGTTAATCTGGAAAAATTTTGGGAACCCAAAAGGTCCCGGAAAATTTGGTGTATCTGTATCTCCCACGTTTCACTGAACAAAGGCATCATCAGTAAGGGGAACCAGGTTCAATCCTCTGCAGGGGCATTATAAATTTTTGCAAAAAAAATTTCAAACACACGTGGGCGGCGTACGAAACCTCGAGAAACGTATTTCAAACACCAATACGGGCAGAATTGACGACTTAAAAAACGCCCGTGTTTACACCGAAACTCCCACAACCATTTAATTAACTACAGGACGAAAGACCATCCCCAAGAAAGAAGACACCCAAACCCCCGGGATCTTGGAATCATCATTCATCTGCATATCCAACACTTTTTTCTAGGGAAAATTCTTGCTATCCACATTCATACCGGGCCCCTCAAAACCAACTTTCTCATCCATCATCTTCAAAATTTCTCACTTGACCCCCGCTTCACTACGCTCCTAGATATATGCCCTTTCTCTCCTCAGGTAGATCTGTTTCGCTTGATAAAGCACACTTTTAGACGAAACGTTGTAATGATCGCATTATCAGCATTTGTCTCGCTTTTTAATATTTTGAGACGAATGTTGTATGTTACCCCAAAACCTGCACTCGAGGCTTGATCGTCCAGGTTTCAATTAAATTGGTTCGTTAAAAAACCCTTCCTCACAGCATTTTGGGAAACCCAAACAAAGGTTCATTGGTTTGAGATTTATGTTGTTTCCCTTTTCTTTTCAGCAGCCCTGGAACAAGGCAGACGATGGAAAACTTAATAGTAATGGGATTTCCTCCCTTTGTCCCTTAAAGCACAAGGTAATGTACCAAAAAAAGAATTTAAAGGTCTTACGGACGATGCCAGCTAGCAAACATCTCACATCTGTGAGTCAGATGGGGGGTTTTTATACATCTTCAAGTGCTGGGGGTTTTATCCTGAGAAACCACCTGTTTACCCCGGCGTCAAAGATAACAGGCAGAGGGAAAGGTTCAAACTTCTGTGACACCCTCAGGGGGGTCATTGTCAGAGTTTGGGGCCTGGTGGGCATTTATCCGTCGCGTCGTGCTGTAGTGGGGTTTCCCGGGGGGAAAGGTATCCCAAAGAATTATCCTATTGCTCTGTTTGTATCTCATTCTTCCATGTTTTTTATAATTTAGGGGTTTGAATTTAGAGGTTTGGGGGTTTTTCTGTTTATATTTCATCGAGAGGTCTTTATAGCACTGGTTTCAAGACGGACAAATTTATCATCCCGGAATTCATTTAGTGTCCTAATAAGAGATCGTACTGTTATTTTCCCCTTTTTTTGGGACGTGAAGATATGGCCAAACACGGGGTTGTGAAAACTTGCTAAAAAAAAGAGGTTGTAAGACAGGCATTACTAAACAACAAAAATTCTCAATTTGACTTTTGGGGTTTCATTCACTTTTTTAAGTTGAAATTTGGCAGAAGAATTTAAAGGGGTAGCGCCCTTTAAATTTGCCCAAATTTTCCCGATGTTAATTTGAAAACATTTTTTATGTTCTCTATTAAAAAACCCCTTAAAAACCCAGGCTTGGGTGTCCTATTGCGTCCATCGGAGGAGCCACTGTTCCACAAACAAGTACTAAATACCCAGCCAGAATCTTGGAAGGATTGTACTGGCAAACAAGCACCCAAACACTTTAAGGGGAAAATTATACACCAGCAGGCAGGGTAAATTCAAACTCTTGTCTTTTTCCCAAATACTTATCAATGTGCTCAAAAACTGAACCGATTGAATAGATACAATTGAAATGAAGCTACTGAGGGTTCCACATCGCAATGTTTTTTTTTAACTTTCACTATGCCCAACCCAAAAAATTTTATTTTAAAAAACCACGTCTGTATCTCAGGACAATTCTTGGGAAAACCAAAGCTTCATGAAAAAATCAATTGAATAAAGAGTTATGAGGAGAAATTTTATTTGCCTAAATTAATTAGTTAAATGAATCTCTGAACAACATATAGACATAATGGAAATAAAATATAATGTACATTATAGTCATAATATTAATAATAATAATAATAATAATAATAATAATAATAATAATAATAATAATAATAATAAATAATAATAAAAATAATAATAATAATATAATAATAATAATGATAATAATAAAAATTTGATAATAATAATAATAATAATAAAAAAAAATAATTTTTGGGATGATTCAGGAGGTGTTGGTTCAGCAGTCTTTCAGCAGGGTTGGTTCAGTAGGTTTTGGGGTCAGGGTTTTTTCAGCGGGTGTTTTCAGCAGGTAGTGGTTAATTTCCTGTTGAAAACTTTTTCTTCGGGCTGTTGGTTCAAACTTTTTTTTTCCATCTTTTCAGATATTTCTTTCTCTTTTTTTTACCTCTGTGCCCTTTCTTTCCCTCTTCTTTTTTTTCTTATTTCCCTTTATTTTCATTTTTCCCCCTTTTTTTCCCTGCATCTGTACTTCTCTTCATAATTCTGTGTATTTTCGTCCTCTTGGTACATTCTTTTATCCCCTTTTGCCTGTCCCCCTTTCCCCCCCTTCCGTCCCTTTAATGTCCCTCCTTCCGTCCGTCCTTCCCTCAGTCCCTCCTTCCGTCCCCCCTTCCTCCATCGACTCGTTCATGTTAGTCCACAAAACCCCGTAGTTTGAGATCATTATCCACGAACCGATGGTTGGGAAATTTTTGTTGTTGCCCTCTAGATTGTTTCCTCTTATCCGCACCTCATTAACATATTATGGTCCGCTGGGACGAGGTTTACGGGTCTGTTCCTCTGATTGGTTAATCTGCGTGTCATTCATTGCCCGGAGGATGACCGCTTCATCTAGAGGGGGGACTGGAGGGAGAGTCTCAATCCAGATGAAATAGCAGTGATAGTCGTAGGGGAACCCCTTTACTGCTGGTGCCACCTTTCATCTAGCACTACTAAGGTATCTGGGGTGATAGTCATTTTTAAGTGAACCCGGGGCAGGGCAAAACGTAGGGCCCAAATTCCCTTCACTTGCTGCCCTTGATGTTAATCGACTTTTTTGGGGGGTACCCGAGGGGGGCACCCCCCCTCTACGGGGGTAAATAGGTACTTCCCTTGCGTTGTTGTGGTCGAAATTTTGGGGGTGTCACTTAAAAATGAAGTAGTATCATTTTTCCCAAAAAAATTTATAAACACATAACAGTTCGGTTGGTAGCGACCAGCTCACATACGAGTGCCCGTGGTTGATTCCTGGCCGGGGTAGAAACGTTTGTCGTTTTTTTTACCCTACCGTCCTTGTTTACCCAGCAGTAGGTACCTGAGAGAGAGAAAGAGAGAGAGAGAGAGAGAATATTACGAAGGGATTGAGATTCAGGGGAAAACCCGGGTTTGTAGGGGGGAAGTGCCTGGGTTTAAAAGGGATGTTTTATAGGCCCTTTTTGAAGTGTAGTGTAGGGCGCCTGGCAAGACCGTGATCGGGGCAAGCGTTACAAGATGCAAAATAACCTTGGGGGGAGTTGAATGATAGTTATAGGCCTTTCTTTCTGCAATCAACACGACATCAGGAGCTTGCAGTGTTGCAGAAATGGAAAAACTCCCGGAGGATCCGTTGAAGGGAAGACCCAGCTAGAATGAGATGGCATCAAACAGGGCATATGTTTGAAAAAAAAAAAAATATATATATATATATATATATATATATATATATATATATATATATATATATATATATATGCATGCAAATTTCCTTTTTTTTTCAGTTAGATTAGGAAAGGGGATTTCTTTTCAAGGCAATCATAAAAATTTAACAAGATTAGGTTGAAAACACAACAAATGTTATTATTAAAGTAGCCACCCGCCCGAACTTTTCCCTTTTAATAAATGCCCTGGGCTGCAAAGGGGTTTTTTCCACAGTGTTGGCTAGGTTCTTATCCTTGGGGTTGTTTCTCGCCTTGGGGATTTTCCTCTATTATTACCATTTGTGAACCTTTCCCAGTTAACGCTTCGTTAACGTATATTAAATTTGGAAAAAAAATTAGAAAAAGGAAAAATAATTTTAAATTAAAAAATTATAATAAAAATTTAATTTTATTTTTAAGAGGGGCCCCCAAAAAGCCGGATGCCCAGCAGTAAAGGGAAACCCCAAATTTGGGTCGATGGCAACCAAAAGCGTCCAGATGGTATCACCCTTCAAGCCTGGACAGACGGGCAGGTGGTGTGGGACTACACATTTCATCTACCCTTTGGGTGATCCTATCTATACACCAGGGAGGAAGGGGGGGCTGCTGCCACCTTCAGGGGGGTCCCAGAAGTCGAGAAAATATGGAGAACTTGCCCATCATTATATGTTTGTTCCCCTAGGCTCAGAGACCCTTGGCTCATGGGGAAAGAGTGCATCAAGTTTTCAAAGGAGCTGGGCAAAAGACTCAACAGGGTAACTAGGGGTCCCAGGGCAGCTAGTTTTTTTTCCGGACTCAGGGTGCTGTTCAGAGGGGTAATGCATGCTGTATTTGGCACGCGCACCAGCTCGGAAGAGCTGGATGAGATTTTTCCCTTATAATCGTGAAAGATGTCTTTATAGACATTATTTCACCTCTTATTATATATTTTTTATATCAAAAATGTATTCTTTTTTATATATATTTTTATATATATTTATATATATATATATATATATATATATATATATATATATATATATATATATATATATATATATATATTGCCGAATATAAAAATTTAAATTACGAACTCATTTAAAATTAATCCTTTTTAGAATTTTCTTATACTTTTTAAAGATATATTTTTTTATTTTTTAATGTAAAATTAATAATTTTAAAATAACTTTGGAAAACTTACCTAACCTTATTATACCAAACATAATTTATTTTTCATATTTTTTTTTTTAACACATTTTGTTTTTCACCAAGGGGTGGCAAAAAAAAATTTTCATCATCTTCCCCTTTTACTTTTGTCAGAAGGGGGTTTTCATACAATTATAAAACTGCAACATTAACATCCCTCCTTCAGAGTGCAGACATTACTTCCCACCTCCAGGACTCAAATCCGCCTGCCTGTTTCCCTGAATCCCTTCATAAATATTACCCTGCTCAAACTCCAACAGCACATCAAGTCCTAAAACTTTTTTCTCCATTCGCCCTATCTAACACGTTCAACATACTTGATG